>BCHY01000004.1:2133893-2374532 GCA_001599775.1 Exophiala alcalophila
ACTTACACAACGTCCCCAGCCTACCCAACAACCTACACCTCTCCATACAAGACAACAACGTACCCAACCACGTACACTACATCCACTTACTCCACGTACTCGACCTACCCAACTACCTACACCTCTCCGTACAAGACGACAACATATCCAACCACTTACACTACATCCACTTACCCCACATACTCGACTTCCCTAACAACATACAGCACTTCCACTTATACGACGTACCCGACGACGTACAGCACGTACAGCACCTCTACCTACTCGACGAACCCAACAACCTATACTACCACATACTCGACTACGTACAGCACGACGTATAGTACGTACTCGACAACGTACACCACCTCCGCATACACAACCTACACAACTCCTTACCCTCCAGCTCCTTACTCGACATACTCAACATATCCAACAACCTACACAACATCCACGTACTTCAGCTGTCCTCCTGCGGAAACTGTAACTGTCTACGTCACTGTTTACCCGGAGTATCCCCATCACCACTCGACCAGCAGCGTCTATTCTACAAGCTACACTCCCACTACGAGCATATACACTACTAGTCCTTACACAACCTATACTACCTCGAGTACTTATACAACTCCGAGCACCTACACAACCTCGAGTACCTACACTACCTACACCACTCCCAGTACCTACAAGACCTTAAGTACATACACTACGTTAAGCACCTACACCACGAGTACCTACACGGCTCCGAGCACGTACAAGTCCTCAAGTACATACACCACGCCCAGTACCTACACCACAAGTACCTACACGACTTACACTACCCCGAGCACATACACAACGACTACATATAGTACCTACAGTACGCCGAGTACTTATACTACGAAAACTTACGCTACCTACACTACAAGCCCCTACACCACTTACACGACAACAAGCCCCTACACCACTTACACGACGACGAGCCCCTACACTACCTATACCACGAGCCCCTACACTACTTACACTACCACGAGCCCTTACACTACCTACACTACCACGAGTCCCTACACTACCTACACGACGACGAGCCCCTACACTACTTACACTACCTACACTACTACGAGCCCCTATACCACCTATACTACGAGCCCCTACACTACCTACACTACTACGAGTCCCTACACTACCTATACCACGAGCCCTTACACTACCTACACGACGACGAGTCCCTATACCACCTATACTACGAGCCCCTATACCACTTACACGACGACGAGCCCCTACACCACCTACACCACGAGCCCCTACACTACTTACACTACCACGAGCCCTTACACCTCTACCACATACAGTACGTCGAGCACCTACGCCACCCCAAGCCCCTACAGCACCAGCACCTACAGCGCCTATTAGTACGCGACCGCATGATCAGCGTTTCCTCGACGACTAAAACAGGCCCATTCCACTCCTTAAATGTCTAATACAGTAATACTACTAGCGGCCTAGCAACGGCTGAACGAGAAACACGATTACACTCCTTTACACACGCACACACATAATCTGATTGGGCTGACATGGGGGCAACGGCAGCCAGCAGCAGGGACCCGGCCGGACGATGGATGACCTGATCGGGTTCCGATATTTTTCTTTTTCGGAAGAACCTCGCCGAGGGCGATCGGAACAGAACAGGGAGGCAGGGGTTGGCTTGGGTGGCTGGAAAGAGAGACTGCAAATCTTTCCTTTACATACCTAGGCAGGGCACGGCCGCCGGCGAGAGGAAAGGGATAGGAAGTGTACCTTGCCTTGTTTTGTCCTTGCATGCCCTGACTGTCATCTGTTCCAACAACAGCCAAGTGTCACCTCTTCAGTTAGCAGTTCCCCAGGTCTTTTACATAGGAAACTATCCAGACAGTCCAAACAAACCAATGAGAACCCAATACGGCTCGTTATTCTTCAGTTCGAGATGAGATCCTTTCACACCGCTTTTGATGTTCTCGTTCACTCGGCGAAGATCACTCGTGTCTGTTAGTGTTACAGCATTGTTGTTCCATGGAGCATCCCGTGGGAGCGCGCTGGTAGCAGAAGAGAGATCGTAAGGGAGGCTGTTCTGACAAAACGAAAACCAGGGAACGTCGCGTCAACTGCCTTCGTTGTCTCTTCCTCACAAAGAATAACGAGATTATACAACAAATAGTCGTGGACCAGGAAGACTCTCTCGTCCCATCCCATTCCGTTTCGTTCCACATTCGTCTCATACTGAACCCGACCCGAATCCGTAAAATAATTGTACCAAACCTCATAAACCCGTGGCGCTTGCTGGTCATGGCCCCCTCGGATAAATCACTCTCTCTATGCAAAAAGGTTCTGTTGACCGCGCAACTCTAATTCATCTCTTGCCAAATAACCCCAAAAAATGAAGAGTGTAAAATAGAAAACCAAGCCAAAGGCAGGAAACCCTCCAAAAGCAAAACAAAAAAAACCATCGCTCCGCTATCATTTTCGCTCGCTGTCATTTCAATCAATCAACTGTTTCGTGCACAAAATCTCCGAGTGATTAATCATCCCGAGGAAAAAAGACTCAGGAAAATAAAACATAGGAGAGTCAAAGGGTGAGTGAGAACCATTTGGTGTGGGTTCTTCTGTGGGTGACCAGGTTTGTGTGTGTATGTTGGAGAAAATGCGAAGAGTGAGCGATTTGTCTTCACTCAAACATCTCCTTTCGCCGACGTGATGTATGTTGGTCGGTATGTGTGTTTTGTGCCTCCTGGTCGAAGTGCAAATGGACGTCGGGTTCCGGCAACCCCCTTCCATCAGGCAGAATCATCTGCGAATCCAACCAGGATCATCTGCTGACTCTTCTCTGGATCGGGGGTGTCGCCGTCGTCTGCGACGCACACGCGGCGGGCCTTTCTCTCCGGCCGGTCTCTTGCACGGAGATTGCTGGCTAATCGATCCAGTGTGACATCGACGAGCACCGCGCCGTGCTCCGGTGCCGTGACCGACTGTGATCCGATGTCCATCTCGGCATCCGAGTCGGCAGCCTCGTTTTCGAGGCTGGCGCCCCGAACGCTCATCTCGACCGTCGCAATCACGGAGACGGCGATCTCATCCGCCCACCGGACTGATTTGGGGCTGATTGGACTCGACCGCCGTCTTGAGCCGAAGAAGAACGAGTGGGTGCGCGAGACCCGCGGTCTCGGGGATTTAGACAGGGCGGAGCGGAGCGGAGAAATCTGTGGTGACAAGGCCGTAGTGCTGATGCTAGGCAATTTGGAGAGCGTGGAGAGCGGTGTAGTAATGACCTTTCGTGGTAAGGCCGAGGCGTGGATGTTGATTCTGGTGACTGGAGAGGTTGGATTCGTAAAGATGTACCTCGACAAGCGTGTCCTCGTTCGTGGGCGAAAGTGGCATGTGCCGAAGATATTTTTCACCTCTTCCTGCTGTCCTTCGTACGCGTCCCCTCTCTTTGCTTTCTCATCAACGTGGGCTTCGGTGCGCCGGAAATAAGCCCCCAACCCAGCCAACACACAGATGAGGAGACAGACAAGGCTGCCCAGGATGAGGAGCGAAGACAAGATACCTTGCGTGAAACCGAGATCGAGGATTCGACGGAAGGTCTGTTCGGCGAGTTCGGAAAAGGTGAGAGTGCCTATCTCGGGAGAGGGCATTCGATGGACGGGCGCCGCCAGAACTTGTTGAACTGGATAGGCGAGCGCCCACAGAGTCCACGGAAACCTGATCGGATATCCTGGCAGCGCCATGGCGATGTTTCGAGAATCGATGAATCTCAAGCGCAGCCTGCAACTCGTCAAGTGTGGTAGGAGGACATCCCCATGGGGGTTTTTCCTCCAGCGATGAAGACAACGCTCCAAGGGTTCAAGGGTTCACAGACTTGAGGGAGAGTGGTGAGAAGATATGGGTGCATTGGGTGGGCAATCTGCATTTGACGGGTGATGATGGATGGCTGGAGACTGGACAGTCGAGAGATGATCTGACAGGACGCGTTGGATACTCAGCCTGGTCGGTGCACGGTGGTCGTTTTGTTTTTGGACGTGTTTATTTTGCGGAATCCGGAGTCCGGGCCCCCAAAAGGGGCTGCGGCTGATGGCTTGACCGGAATGTGGTGCGGCTGCGGCTGCCTTGCGTCTACAGTCCCTTACCTGGCGAGATTGGGATTCAAGAGGCATGTTTCGAGGCATATTCCTGCATTCACATCAGCTCAAGGTTGAAGGCCCATTCGACGTCCGCGTGTCGTCGAGGATGGAGCACGCCCATGCGTGGTGTCGGTGCACGCGTGGCAAGGAGTCTTGGACTCTTGGCCCCTGCCTGTCGCTGCGTCTCAGCCTTGTCACATCGAGAGGCGGTGCGCTGAAACAGCTTGATCAGGAGGGTCGAGACGCGAGGGGGTGTGGACTTTGACTTTGTGATACGCGGACGAGTACTGTACATGCATACGTACTCGGCACCTTCAGATGTGACGGTGAGCAGGTCTCATTGAAGCGCAGGTTCAGAGCTGGAAAACGGCCTGTCGGAGGAGCCCCGTAAATTCACCGTGTCTGACAATCACGTGATCCCCATTCGACGCGCGTTTGCCCCTGAAACCGGCTGCGATGGCTGGGAATCGAGCGCTGTCTGACCGCATCTGACCGCGTCTGACGGCGGCGCGCTGGTGATTTGCCGACTCTGCGCAGCTTCTGCCTCCTTGATCCATGTCGCCGGCCTCTTTCATCTCACTACTCAACTCTCAACTTTTCGAGAGCCATCGATGTTCCAGAGTCACAGAGACTGGCTGGGCCCTGTAACTGCTTACTGCCAAACGGAGCGCTCGAGGCCAATTTGCACAGACGCCGCCGTTGGAGGATCCTCTCCCAATCGTCTTGTCATCACCCGCGCCGTCCCCAATCCCGTCCGTCGGTTCGAACCGTCAGCGGGCGCTTGTCTCGACGCCCCCAGCCACCACTGACACCTCGCTTCTCCTGTCCACCACGCGCAGAAAGCCTCGTCGACCCTCCCCTCCACTGCTCCAGTCGCTCGTTGATCGCAGTCCGATCTCGTCCGACTCCTTTCTTCTCGCCGAGACGGCACCTCATTCTTCAGCTTGCGCCTGCGCACCGACCACTTGAGCGATCTGTCCACCGTCCACTGGTCCAGCCCTGTTACACCTCGCGTCACGAATCCAGCATTTCTCCGCGCCTCAGACACTCCACCAGGCCTGACATTGCCCTCCTGTCCTGAGTCCTGAGTCCTATCCCTTTCTCGCTCCACTGCGATCGACGTCGATCATCTCAATGTCCTGACGAGTCGGACGCCGGAATACTCCAAGGCCGCTTGCACCTCCTCCCGCCGGTCCTCCATCGCTATGAAGAGAAGATACCATTAGATGTGTTGCAGTGCCAACCTCTGGTGTAATGATGGGGAGGGCCTCTGAATACACCATTATGGGACCGCCCAGGGACCCTCGTGCACTGTCCCCCCCATCAACG
The DNA here is from genome assembly GCA_001599775.1 of Exophiala alcalophila. Classification (NCBI taxonomy): domain Eukaryota; kingdom Fungi; phylum Ascomycota; class Eurotiomycetes; order Chaetothyriales; family Herpotrichiellaceae; genus Exophiala; species Exophiala alcalophila. The sequence goes on from BCHY01000004.1 coordinate 2,139,332, forward strand.
TCAAAGTCTCTCCCGTATCGAAACGATTCAAAGGCTGGCTCGCCTAATCTTCGAACCCTCTATCGTATCTCCGCCCAAGAACACGCCGCAGGCCATCAGGCAGAGGAACTGTCTCAACCATCCCTTTCCACAGTTCTTCCCACCTCCCCAAACTTACCTCCCACCCCGCCGGGAGCGAGCAATGGGAATAACGCTGCTGCTCCCCCCGAAGAAACCTTGTCTGAAGCTGCTGTGTTCAGGTCGACTCTTGTTACACCCATCAATCAGAACAGTCCCCCAACTCCTGACAATACTCCCCCACGTGAGGTGAACGGATTATTTCGTCGTCCGTTTTTAGGGACTCAGCCGTCATTCGCGTCCACCCGCGCAGAGTCATTCAAGACTGCTCAGGAAGACATCATGTCCGAAAGCGAGTCTGAACCGCGCTCACAACGTCAAGATGCTCCTTTTCAGTGGCCTTTGAGTTCGGTGAACACATTTGGTCCCGTTGCACACAGGTTGCGACATAGTTCTCTTCCCGGATCGCCCTTGGTCAATAATTATGGGAGAGAAATTGTCCCTACTCAGTCTCCGGAGTCATTTGATCGTCTTGATGATGGCCGCATCGACAATTTCAAGATCAGGGCAAGGACAATCCGGGAACCTGCCACGCGCTTGAGCACCGCTGCAACCCCGGAGGAACGCAATGGAGAGATGCTTCAGATCCGCCTTGACCCTGCTTCGGACTTGGGTCATCTCCCCCATCAGTTCAGGAAAGACCACAGTTATTCAGGCTTGAAGCGAGACAAAAGTCTTCGCGAGAGGCTTCTTGAGGCGCAGAGTCAAGATCCATCGGCGTCGACTGAGAAGTTTGCCGATATCATTGGCTGGAACAACTCGGTTCCAATTGAGGACGGACCAGTTGAGAATCGGGAGGTCCCACGAGATGAGAGCCGACGCTATTCGGGGATCTCGACCACGTCCACTATCGAAGCGTTCGTTGTCGAGCAAAACCCTGTGCCGAGGAGGCAGACAACCTTGCGCCATGTGAGCAAGCATGAGTCTTTGCGGTCTGTCTCTTCGCCGCTACCTGCCTCAAATCGAAACTCGTTGCATTCAAGCTCGGACTCTCCGCATCGCCTCGTTCACAAGAAGGCCAAGCTCAGCAACCAGAATCGGTGGAGCTTTGGTTCCGAGGTTTCGAGATCGTATAGCTTGGCTTCGAGTGCTGCTCTACCCAAGACTGAAATCATCAGAGTGGCGGTGATTCCCGAGCGAAGCTCTTCCCTCACTTCCTCCGCGAACGATAGCACGAGGCAGTCGCTTTCCACCAGCTCCGGGAAATCTCGCAAAGCCCTGGACAATCCGCCATCTTCGTGGCAGCACAAACGCGCATTTTCCGAGTCGCGAGATCGTGGCCGGGAACAGGCGCAGGGTCTCTTGATACCACCACGAAGCTCGTCGCTTTCGGCGCCGACGTCGCGAAGTACCTCCCGAGCAAATTCGGTTACTTCTGAACATCTCCATGTCCGCAGACAGCAGGCGGAAAAAGACCTGCGCAAGACCTTGGACAGGATGGAGTCTGAAAGACTGGTCAACCACCTGCGCGAGTGGGACTCGAGAGGCCAGATCAAAGTGGCAGAGGAGCGCGCCAAAGTCAATCATCCTCGCCAGTCTTTCGGACACGCAACTACTCGAGCGTCCTCGCTTCCAGCCATGCTCCTTGGTCCCCTTGGGGAGAGCACCGACGTTGCCTCAAACGCTCTTGGTTTGGCTGCTCCGGGTAGTGAAGAATGGGCGGCGCTTCGCCCACCCTCTCTTTTAGAGACACCATTCTCTCAACCTTCTTTTCAGTCCGCCTCTCCGGAGATCAGCGAAGCCAGGGCTATCAATTACTTCCCTCACAACAATCACTCGTTACAATTGATCGAACCGTTCCCAATAGGCGAGTCGAAAGCCGTCCAGGAGGTGCAGAAACAAACACTGCCGGAAAAGGAGATTGAATCCCCGCTCCGAAACCCTAGACGTCCTCCGGACCCGCCGCACTTTCAGATCATTCCACCTACACCGGGTGATGAACACGAGCAGCAGCTTGTTCACTCAGGGTTGCCAACGAAGCAAGGCGGGGGTTCTTTGAAGAGGCCAGGCGGGTCTCGGCGACGATCAGAGTCGTTCATCAACTCGGTATCTCGGAATCTGAGTCTGAAAAACGCTCGCAATCGCAAGGCAGATCAAGATCTGGATGGGAGCCTGCATCCCTTCTGGCGTCCCCGCGCGTTCTGGGACGACGACGAAAGTGCACGGACGGAGCGCCAGCACGAAGCACGTCCGTTGGAACGAGGAATCGTGAACAATTCGCTCGGGTTACCCCAGGAGCGAATCGTGGTGACGGGCCCCGTGTCGCTCGTCCGACGCATATCGGAGCGCCGAAGGCAGAGGAGAGGGATTGTCAAACAGTCCAGCCACGGGAGCCTGGTCAAAATTCGAGCTGGGCGCCGGCTACACCAGCTGCCGGGCCTGGGGCTACGATTCCACCTGATCGGTGTCAGGGATATCCAGGAGAGAATCATGCGCGCCCAACAACGGAAAGAGGACGAGAAGCGCGAAAAAAAGAGGCAAGATTTGAGACGGAGTATTGGAGCGATTGTCATTTCCCAAAGCGATTCCAGATTTCCAGCCAGCAACAGCAATCTTCTTCCCACACACGTTTGAGACCGCGCGCGCGAGCGAGCTAGAGGGAGGTGTGCGACCCACGCCACCACAAGACGATTCCTGTCTCTTTCCAGCACAAAACTTGTTTCGGGTCTTTGAGTTTGCATCATTGAAGAGCCCAAGGACAGCATCACGAGCTTACGACATGATGTTCAACTGTTTGACCTGGCCCTGGCGGCTTGAGGTATTTTCCACCGTTTGGCGTTCAAAGGTGTCGTAATTGGGCTATCTCGCGGGCGAGGATGATGGGCCGCCTAACGTTTTGACGACTGATGATTTGGATGAGATGATGAGCTGTAAAATAGAGCACGGCCGAGTCTTATGATGAACGAGTATCACTTGTTAGCGATGCAATCCGAGTTATTTATTTTCCTGTTCCGATGTGTGCCTGTGCCGCGTTCTCCGTCTGCTGTCTCTTCCTCAGATTCTCCAGCCCAACGGAGTCGAGGAAGGGTTCAGGCGCGAGGCTCGAGTCGAATACAGTCACTGCGACGCGTAGAGGATTAGCTGCTGAGAGGTACCGAGTGCATGAGTCATCGTCTCAGGGCTCACCTCGCTGGTCTTGGGCTTGTGGCAGGGCGAAGTGGAGAGGAGCCGTGTTGGCAGCGTCGCCGTTGTTGGGTTCCGCAGGACCAGCGTGGGATGACTTCCGCGTCTTTTTCAGGGCGCCCTTCAATTTGTCTTTGGGCTCAGATGTTGCCATCGTTATTATTGACGAACAGAAGCTGGCTGTGGCTGTGATGATTGCTGAGGTCGAGTCCAAGTCGCGTCTCCAACTACTTACTACCTGACGTACTCGTACTCGCACATTCTGCCCCGCCCAGCGGCGCACTCTCCGTCCTCCGTCCCTCCTATTACCCGAAGCTTTCACAGTCACATCTGAATTTTATCTTATCACTTGGCCTCGCGTTCCGAAACTGTGCGCATCTGATGCGATATCGGCATGGCCAACGCAGGCTGGACTCTGTCTGACCACTCCTTCATTAGCCTCGACTTTGGCGACGAATTCAAGCTGGCATCAACATCCGCTGTGAGTCCAGGCGATGGGCCTGGCACCGTGCTCACCAGCCCGACCCAGAGCCACAAAAGAAACGCCTCCGTCGCTGGGTTCGACAGCTCCCCGGCGAGTCTCGAGTCAGCAGACCACAATGGCGACGAGCAAATGCGTGATGGCAGACGCAGGCCGGTAAAGAGAGCGTGCAATGAGTGCAGGCAGCAGAAGGTGAGCCTTGCGATCCCAAGAAGCTCCGTCGCGTCGGAAATTCGCAGCGCGACCCCAGCGTATCGCGTTCTCACTCGCCATTGTCGTCGTCGCGTGAGAGCCACGGGCGTGCTTTGAGTCGCTCCCGCGTCGCATTGGGAATCCTCACGCCAGAAGTTGGCCTGTTCGCTGACAATCTTATGCAGTTGCGATGTGATGTCGTCCAAGAACCCTTCCAGACCTGCACCCGGTGCAAGCGCCTCGCGCTCGACTGCAAGATCGAGGACAACTTCAAGCGCGTTGGCAAGAGATCGCGACATGCGGAAATGGAGCGAGAGATCGTCGAGCTTCGCAAACAAGTCGCGCATCAGCACGTCGGGGCGAACAATGGGGCTGTGCAGAATGGCAATACAAATGTGCAATCGTCGCCGACGGGTGCCGGTTCCTTCACACCTGACGCAGCCGCGGCTGGCCTCCTCGACCTCAGAGGTGGTTTTGACAAGCCTTCGGGGCGAGTGGTGTTCAAACGCCTGGAGGACGTCTCGGTGACCCATGACCGGGTGCAAGAACTCTTCCAACGCTTCTTCACTTTCCATCACCCGTTCCTCCCTTTCCTCAACCCGAAACGGACCCCGGACGAATACTTTACCAGGTCTCCTCTCCTGTTTTGGACGATTCTGACGGTAGGAGCACGTCACTACACCCTGGAGCCTGATCTCTTCAACTCGCTGACCGGGCCGGTCCAACGGCTCGTCTGGGCGACAATCTCGGAGGTGCCACAAAACTATCACATTGTCAAAGCCCTCATCCTATTGTGTGCGTGGCCACTCCCAACAAGTAGCACATCGACCGACCCAAGCTTTCTCTTGTGTGGGATGATGATGCAGATCGCTCTCCAGATAGGTTTGCATCGCCCGACCCATGCCCAAGATTTCACCAAGTTTCGGGTCGAACTTCGAGAGGTCGAGTTGCAGGATAGAGTGGTCGTCTGGAGTGTGTGCAACCTGGTCGCGCAAAGAATCTGTACTGCACATGGCCAGCCTCCTCTCAGTATCTACGACTGGACTCTCGGACCCAAACCGATCGAAACAAATCCGAACTACGAATTGCCGGCGCCTATCTTCAACCGGTTGCTGATTGAAAAATTTGTCGACAAAGTCTCGCGGACGCTCTACATGAATGCTCGTGACCCTGTTGGACTCGCATCTGAGGCCGAGCGCCCGACGTACGTTTCGTTTTTGTCGCACGACCTCGAGGAGCTCGAAGAAAAGCTGCGGGAAGACACCTCTCCCATCACCAAAATCTACCTCAAGGCCGCCGGCCTGCACATGAGGCTCAGTGCCTTCTTTTCACCGCCTTCATTGCCCTCGTACCGGGAGGATTTGCTGAAGCTGTACTACGCCACCACCGACTTCCTCGAAACGTGTCTGAGCTTGGAGTCCAGCGTCAGCGTCAATCTTCCGTCAAGCTACTCTCACGGTTTGTCATTATCACATGCGACAAACTACATTTTCCACATGATGCTGGCCGCTGGCTTCTCGCTCCTCAAGCTCATGCATAATTTTCTGGGAGAGCATGAATTGGACGCCAAAGGTGCCTCTGGACTTCTCTCCAGAACGCTGTGGGCTTTGCGGAGCATGAGCGTGACGGAAAATGACCTTGCCGAGCGCCTGTCAGAGGTATTGGCCCAGGTTTGGAAGAGCGGAAAAATGCAGGTAGAGCCCGATGGGAACAATGGTGAAGGCGCCGTCGACGACAGCTTGCAACTCAAGGTGAAATGCCGAATGTCCATGTCTTTGGTTTTCGACTCCGTGTGGCGATGGCGTCGAAACTTCCATTTCCGAGGGGGGAAACCAGCCGATGGTGAGTTAACGTTGCGCAATCGAGTGCAGGCGACAGCTAACGAGACACAGTGATGGAAAGTAGCGCCAAACTCCAGCAGTCTGATCAGATTGTCATCCCTGCTTCCAATGTCGACTCGAATACCACGGTCAATGATCCCATGCTCACGAGCTCTGCCATCGTCCCCGGAATGGCGGGAATGGCCACGGGGATGATCGACGATATTGGCATGGACTATGGCCAGGCAAGCTATGATGTGTTTGATCCGCTGAACTGGATGCTAGACGGGATTGTCGACTTCCCTTACAGTTTCAGTAATGTCCAGGGGACCGATTTGTCGGGCATGGATTCGCTGGGGGGAGGCATTTGAAGGTATGCGTGTGAATCCATCTCTGTGTGCCGTGCATACGAGGAACATTCCCGTTCTGTGTTTTCTTTTTCTCATGTCCCTCTTGAGTCTCAGGGAACACTTCTTGGATGAGAACCCAGGACGATCAATACATAAATAGATATCATTGTGCATGCTTTACGAAGGATTCACCCCTTTTGCTATGGGGCATGATAATGAGGATGAATTACTGCGAGGCCCTGCTCCTTTGATCCCCTGGTCAATGGATGGAATACATACGGAGAATATACTTGGTACGAGCCGCCGACCAGCTGGCAGCGATCTTGTACAATGCAGGCGACATCCGCCTCTCAGTCTCCGGTCTCGCTCAACGCCAGAGTCGCAGCGCCCATCCTTCTTCGGAATCCTTCGCCCCGGATCTCGATGTGGCCAGCAGCATCCCCCTGCAGGCTGCAACGGCGTTGGCGAGATAGGTCGACCTATTCGTTTCGCGTGATCACACCTGACAAGGGGACGAATCGATCCACATGATTATCGGCCAACAGCGAAACCAATCAGGTGTGAACCTTGAACAACCTGAATCATAAATGATAATGACCCTATCGAATTGGACAACTGTCGACGTGCTTATCTCAGAGGGGCAAAGCCTGATAGCGAGCCACGACGCCCAAAGGCCCCGGCTCAAGAACGCCAGTTGGAAGTTCCGGGGTGCGAAGCTTTTGCACAAGCTCCTGGGCGTGTGCTTCTTTTTCGCCTATCGCCAGCTCTGAGCTGCCAGCCTCGGAGACCCTTAGCGACGGCATTGTTACGTACAACCTCCCCACGGATGGCAGATCTTGCTGTGGCGAACTCCGACCAGCAAGCAGTTCACGTCGGGGTCTCTGCGAAGAAGGAATAAGCCGTTCTGGCCACACATGTGAGTTGCGCAGACCAAGATCAACTCCGATCGTCGGTGATCAAGAGCCGTAATGCTCAGCTCGTGGCCCGTTGCGTTGTGCGGTCAAACAAAATTCGAAGATCGATCTCTTATCTCGAACCACACCAATGGCCCCGGTCGTTGGTGTTACTTTTTCAGTGGGCGAAGTTTATTCGAGGCCTCGATCCGTCCTGGGATCTGTGCGAGACGGCGCCCTCCATGTGGCGCCGTGGTGTCTGCCGATGCCTGCACCACTATATTACTTGAAGAAATCCACGTCTTTGTCATGAGGTAGGGAATATTGGGTTTCTTCCTCTCGTGAGCAATTGTCGGCCTCTCTTTCGCGCCTCACATATCATCCTGCGTCTTGCGCCTCGCGCCCCGTGCCTTACCGCCGTTGTGACCGCAAGATCGACAGCGATGGCTTCCTACGAAAAATCAGACCATGAGAAGACCGGCTATGATGTCGAGGCGACGTACACCGTCCCGACTCAAGCCGACAGACATCGCTCTGTTGTAGCTCCAGATGCTTCGGGCGCCGTTCATGGAGAGTCCTTTGTCATCGGCGACTCGCTGTACGCCAGACTACAACGGCTTGCAGGCAAGCTTCGAATCGAACAGCGGGGAATCGAGCGTGTGCCCGAAGATGAGCGGACAGACAAGAGCACTTTCAAAGTCGGCACCATGGTAAGAATTGCTCTATTCGAGAAACCAACTTTGAGAGCTGACAGAATCACAGTGGCTGGCCGCCAACATGGTTGTGTCCTCATTCGCCATCGGCGTCCTTTCAGTGCCCGTCTTCTCGTTGGGCTTTGTCGACTCTGTTTTGACCATCCTCTTCATCAACATGTTGGGCATCCTGCCGGTCGCTTTTTTCTCGACCTTTGGCCCACGGTTTGGTATGAGACAAATGATTTTGTCCCGGTTCTTTTTCGGATACTACCCGGTCAAACTCAGTATGTGGAAGACATGCCCTTCGTGCGGGTTGGTTGGCTAACAGGGTTTCCAGTCGCGCTCTTCAACTGCCTCGCCTGTTTGGGCTGGTCTTCTGTGAACGTGATCGTGGGCAGCCAGCTCATCCACGCAGTCAACCCAAATGTTCCAGGCTATGCCGGTATCATCATTATTGCTGCAGGCACATTCATCATCACATTGTTCGGCTACAAAGTTGTCCATTTCTATGAGATGGTGTCCTGGATCCCGTGCTTTATCATCTTCCTCATCGTGCTCGGCGAGTTTGCCAGTCGCGGCGATTTTGTCAACATCCCGATGGGAAGAGGCGAAGGCGAGGCTGCGAGCGTCTTGTCCTTCGCGGCCTCGGTCTTCGGCTTCGCGACGGGCTGGACCTCGTACGCCAGCGACTATACCTGCTATCAGCCGGTTACCACATCGCGAACCAAGGTCTTCTTCTTTGTCTTCTTCGGCCTGCTCTTCCCGCTGTGCTTCACCGAGATGCTCGGCGCGGCCGTTGCGACCGCCATCCCCAGTCACCAGGCTTATGGCGACGCATACACCAATGACGCCGTCGGGGGCCTGCTACACCAAGTGCTCGTCCCCAGATTGGGCGGGTTCGGCGAGTTCTGCGTCGTGGTCCTCGCCCTGTCCATTGTCGGCAACAATTGTCCCAACATCTACTCGCTCACCTTCTCTCTCCAGATCCTCACGCATTACGCCCAGATGGTCCCGCGATTCCTGTGGACCTTTATTGGCTCCGTCATCTACTGCGCCATCGCCATTCCCGGGTACAGCCACTTCGAGTCTGTGCTTGAGAACTTCATGCTGGTCATCGGCTACTGGCTTGCTATCTACGAGGGCATCTCGCTGCCGGAGCACTTTTTCTTTAAGAAGGGCTTCTCCGGCTACTGCCCAGAGCACTACGACCAGCCCAAGTTCCTGCCACCCGGCATCGCTGCCATGTGCGCCTTTGGCTTTGGCGTCCTCGGCGCCGCTATGGGCATGGCGCAGGTCTGGTACATCGGCCCCATCGGCCGCTTGATCGGTGTTGGTTACGGCGGCGACATCGGCTTCGAGTTGGCCTTCAGCTTTACCGCCGTCACATATGTTGTCTTCCGTCATTTCGAGATCCGGTATTTCGGTCGGTGAGGCGCAAAATCTGTCAAGAGGGAGCGGGGAAGACGCTGTATCTGTTTATATATCTCGCAAACTTTCCGCTCTTGGTCGAGACCCCCGAACTTTCGGGCCGAAGCCCCGTCTGGGGTCGTGTTCCGAAGTTCCGAACCCTGTATCAGGGGCCGTCCATCTTGAATGCTCGCGGATGTCAGGCATGTACCCCCGTCTAATGTACACTCCAAGTTCCTTAAAACCGATGGACGCCTTCGAATGTTGATGGATGGACCTGGCGGACTCTGGTATTTGTCATTCCGTGCTTTAGTTCCGCGCCTCGCGTGAATGATAAGGATGCTCCCACCGATCGAATTGGACCTTCATCTTTCTCCTCCGCAACTTCTTCTGCATCCAGCGTAACTTTGGAACAAGATGTCGGTCGGTCTCTGCTGCATCAAGGCCTTTCAATGGGACGGCACGCCCACGGGACGTGTCGAGAAGATTGGCAACCACGACACCTACGTCGCGGGCGACAACCCGGACCGAGCCATCCTGTTTATCCATGATCTCTTGGGCTGGACCTTCCCGAACGCCCGCCTCCTCGCCGACGCCTATGCCAAAGAGGCCAACGCCACGGTCTATGTCCCCGACTTCTTCGCCGGCGAGGTCCTTGCTTTCGAACCGGTGCTGGCAGGCCGATACGAAGAAATCGACCTCTGGGGCATGGTCGGGCGGAACTCGCGCGAGATCCGCGAGCCGGAGGTCTTCGAGGTCGCCCGCGCGCTGCGCTCAAAATACAAGAAACTCGGCGCCGTGGGGTTCTGCTACGGCGGCTGGGCCGCGTTTCGTCTGGGGGCGAAGGAACACCAACCGGCCCTGGTCGACTGTGTCTCGATGGCCCATCCGAGCATGGTGGTCGAGAAGGACATTGATGAGATCGCCGTCCCCGTCCAGGTGCTGGCACCGGAGATCGACCCCATCTACACGCCGGAGCTGAAGCTGCACACCTTCAACACCGTCCCCAAGCTCGGGATCCCCTTTGACTACCAGCACTTTCCCGGCGTGGAGCACATCTTTGCCGTGCGAGGAGACCCGAACAAGCCGGGTGAGAGGGCCGCGATGGAGAGAGCAAAGAATGCCGCTGTCTCTTGGTTCAACCAGTATCTTGGTCTGGATTGATCCTCCCCGGGCGAGTGTGAGCTGCTTCTGCCATAGACGGTCTCGATCGTAGTTCGACGGACAATGAAAAGCAACTTTCCCAAGAGTCGCCGTGAACGCATTCGGTAGCAAATACAGCATCGATCCCTCCAATGCGCCATTTCACAGTCGTCGTTGACGTGCTGTGCCTTGTCTTGCAGTAGTAGTAAGTAAGAACGGGGAGCGAGCCTTGCCAGCCTTGCCAGAATGGGCGGGAAGCCATGGAAGCCAATCAGAGGGGCGCCTGGGATCTGACGAGGCTGGCTTCACGGAGAGGGGAAGCAATGGTACTGTTACCCTATATTGGTGGAGTGGTGCCATCGGTAACAGATTTTGACACTGATTCAATTTCTGGAATTCTCCATAGAAAAGAAACATCCGCAGGCCCTCCCCTGAAATGATGTTGACGATAGATGTGCACGGCGGAAAGGGGACAAAATGTCCAAAATGTCCAAAATGTCCAATGCTAATGTCATCGCTGAACTCGACGGTGATTGGCTGGCTGGCTGCTCCCGGCTGCGCGGCGCTCTCGCGTCCAAAAGCCAGACTGAAGTCAGGACGCCGAGTCGACATGCAACTTGTCTTCAACAACACAACTCCATCACAACTTCCACGCCTGTCGCGCCGGCGGTTGTATGGCTTCGCCTTTCTGCTGAACCTTCTCTCCCGTTGCTCAATCCTGCTCCTTTCGCCTGACCGTGCCTCCCGAGTTTCTGCACCGCGCCTGTCAAGATGGACCTCGACGGGCTCAAGAGCCAGATCAGCAACTTGACCCTTTACGACCTCAAAGCTGGGGTACGAAAGGTGCAAAATGGTGAGCATGTGGTACTGACTGCCCTGAGGGCCCATTGCTGAACATCGTCTGCAGCTGTGATGAACCTCACCGAGATGGAGGCCAAGGTCAGCTCACGCCCCTGAAGCCTGCGATTGAACATCTGCTTACCCAGGTCCAGGTTCGAGAAGCTACCAACGGAGACCCGTGGGGTGCGTCTGCGACGTTGATGCAGGAGATTGCTCAAGGCACACACAACTAGTTGGTCGCCTCTCCTATGCCTACGACCTGCGATCTAACCTGCTCGCCAGCCAACAACTGAATGAAATCATGCCCATGATCTACAAGCGATTTACGGACAAGACAGCGGAAGAGTGGAGGCAGATATATAAAGTATGGCAATCCTTCATCCCCCGAGTGATGGATGCAGGCTGATGGAGGTGCAGGCATTACAACTGCTGGAGTTTCTCTGCAAGCAGGGCTCCGAGCGAGTGATCGACGATGCGAGGTCACACCTCTCCCTCCTGCGGATGCTCCGACAGTTCCACTACATCGACCCGAATGGCAAGGACCAGGGAGTCAACGTGCGGAACAGGTCTGCTGAACTGGTCAAGCTCCTCAGCGACGTCGACACCATCCGCGCAGAAAGAAAGAAGGCGCGACAGAACCGAAATAAATACGGGGGTGTGGAGGGCGGCACGAGCTTCGGCAGTGGTATGCCCAGCAACAACCGCTACGGTGGCTTTGGAAGCGAGACTGGTGGGTACGGTGGCTACCAGGGCGAGGTCTACGGCGACGGCGGAGGTTTCGGTGGGCGGGAGACGGATTTCTCTTCGACCCAACGACGCGGAGAGCAGTTCGAAGAGTACGACGAAGCTGATGACGGCGATGGTCCGGTGACGAGACCTACGAAGAGCTCGTCGACCAGGACGGCACCCACCGCTTTGGCTAAGCGAGATCCGCCGAAACCGAAGGAACCGGAACAAGATCTCTTCGATTTTGGCGACGAACCGACCTCCTCCTCCTCCGCCGGCAAGGCTCCGGCCACGAGCTCCGGCGGCCTTTTGGACAGCGCTGACAATGACGACGATGAGTTTGATGACTTTCAATCCGCGCCAACTCCCGCGGCTGCGCCAGTGGGCAACCCCCTAGCGGCGCTCTCTCCCCCGCCGACCACTTCGACCACGACATCGGCAACACAGTTTGCTGCTCCCAAACCGCTCGCACCTGGCCATACGGCAGGGTTGAACAACATCTTTGCCACAGCATCGCCCGTCCCGTCGACCTCATCCTCTGTCGTGTCCCCGACGGGCTCGACCTTCTCCCCACCTCTGGCGCAGAAAGGAGCACAGCCACTCCAACCTGCCGGAGGGTATCGGCCCAGTGGACCCAATTATTTCACGTCTGTTCCCATGTCGGCGGGCTCTCAACTCACTCCGACGTCGACGGCCTCGACTCCGATGAGCGGGGCGACGCCGTCGTACATGTCCTCGTCGGCTGCGTCTCTGGGCAAACCAACTCCCAAGCCCGTCTCAGGGGGCGGTGGCGGTGATGCGTTCGGGTCGCTTTGGAGCACGGCGAGCACCAAGGCCGGAGTCAAGAGCTCGGGGGAATCGCAAAAGGGACCCGATCTGGCCAGCATGGCCAAGGCCAAGAGTCAGGCGGGCATCTGGGGGGCGGCGTCGGCGGCGAGCTCGTCCACCCCGAGACCTGGCCCGGGAGCTGGCAGCGGCACAACTCCCGGACAGTCCAGCACGCCTTTGGGGAACGGCCTGGATGATCTGCTTGGATAGAGGCAGGCGAGGAGGGGCGAGGGGCGTACAAGGCAGTTATGAACGGTGATGGACATGTTGTTCACGGGAGGGGCATAAAAATGGAAATCTATGACCTTTCGTAAGATGTGGTGGGGAGCTTTTTTTGCTTCTTCTCAGATGTGTGACACAGCCAGTCCCATATGCTCATATGCTCCGGGCCGATAGAGGCAATACTCTAGATGCATAATCTTTTCTCTGGAGCCTTGGGAGATATGGATATTGAACAATGCGGCAAGGCATGCATGATCTGATCGATCTGTGGCGAGGCGGGCCGTGAGAAGCGAGTGACGAAGATGATGATGGATGCTTGGATCGTGGCTCAGCCGCCGGTGCTCGCAGCTCACTCAGGTGCTGTGCTGGCTGTGCCAATTGACGCCACCGAGAGGCGCATGCTGCTCTGCTACTTATTAGTAGGTTCTCAAATTGATGGAGTCCAAGAGTGTCATCTCATACTACCTGTATGTGCAGTGCAAATTAACTCGACTACCTTACGTACCTCCACTGAACGAAAGTTTGCGGTGGTCGTCAGGTACTGTAAAGGACACGGAGCACGGAGTCGGAGTAATTAGGAGTTAGTAACCTGTAGGACTGGACACGAACACCCCGCTACTAGCAGTAGCAGATGGCACTTACTGCCAAATACGATGATGCCATGGTGACCACTGACTTGACCACGCCTGAACCTTGACGCCTGAGGAACTTCCCCTCCGTCATCTTATTCCTTTTGCCAACACCACCACCACCACCACCACCACCGCCGCCGCCAGCGTTCATCATCATTACCAGTACTCGTAGTACCTTATTCTTCTTGTTGTTGTTGTCTTCTTGAGTCTCTTCCTGTCCACACTCCTTGAGGAAGCCCACGGAACTCGACGCCCCTCCGTCCCAGCGTCCAAATCACCCACGCTGCCCTTCGTCATTGTGCATCCGCGGCACAGCCTCCCCCTCCTACGAGTACAGTACATACTACTCTAGTACAAGTAGTAGCTTTCTAGTCCCCTTCGTCGATCGCGGCATCGCTCATTTCGCCATCGACTCCGGCACCAATCACCGCCACCGGCCGACTGTATCGCATTGGCGGGGTGAATCGCATCTACCTAAACTACTAGCGAAACCGTCCGCATAGGGATCAGATCCTTGACTCCCCAAGAAACCTTCAGGGAGCGGCTGCTGTTGCTGCTGCTACTGTTGCCGCCGCCGCTGCTGCTTCTATCGCCGTTGCCACGCTATCAATGTGAGTGTTCCTGCGCGTCTCTCTCCATTCTCCTCCTTCTCCTCTGCCATCACGCCCTGGATTGCCCTCCTCCGTCCCGTCGCTGACATGGCCGAAAGACCCTCCCACAAGCGCTCCAGAAGCTCCCGGGTGCTCAATCTGCTGCGCAGCGACAACCTCCCCAAAGACACCGGCTCCGACACCGAGTCCCCAGTCACCACCACCACCTCCACCACCGGTCCCTTCTCTGCCTCCCACTCTACCACTCAGTTGTCCCCTGTGGACGGTCCTCGACTGACTCCCTTGTCCCCGTCCATCACCCGCACCTCCCAGTTGACCATGGAGCCCGCCGAGTACTCCACCAGCCCAGAGGGCTCCCTGAAACCAACGCCTGCAGTGCCCTCCGGCATCGGGTTAGGCAACGCGGGATCGATAGAGGACTCGGTTCGCACGTTCCGGGTTTTCGAGGTGCTCCGAAGCAAAGACACCGCAGCCATCTCCCGGGCAATCAGTGAATCAATCCCCTCTACGACGAACCCGATCCCCATCCCCGGGACCACAATCCTCCATCTCTCCATACAGTGCGCCGAGCCACATGTGGTCCAGCAAGTGATCAACGAAGGCCAGGGCCTCGATATCAATGCGCAGGATCGAGAGGGGAACACTGCTTTACATCTGGCCGCCCAGCTGGGACGCGCCCCAGTCGTCCGAGACCTCCTCGAACAACCCGACATCAATGATTCCATCTCCAACAGACAAGGGAAGCTTCCGATTGATCTGGCCCGGACTCCCGAAATTTTCCAACAATTGCAGTTGGCACGCTCCATCTTCCTGGAAGAGACGACGAAAGAGATCCATACCGCGTTGGCCCAGGGAGATTACAAGAAGATTGAGAGCCTCCTGGTCGAGCCACGGGTCGAAGGAACCCTCGATGTGAATGCGCTCGAGTTGGCGACCGAGCCCATAACGGTCCAGTCGGGAGGCACGCTACTGCACGAGGCTGCCCGCAAGAAGGACATTCAATTGGCCCAAATCTTGTTGTTACACGGTGCCGACCCTTTTCGGCGGGATCGCAAAGGTCGCCTCCCCCAGCATGTGACCCAGGATGACCGAACAAAGGCCATCTTGAAGAAATCTCCCGCCGCCGCCGCCGCCCAGAGAGGGATCCAAGAGAAGGCCATTCTCGGCAACAATCCGGCCCAAGCCCGGCTCTCCAATGGCGGGCCGAACGATACGAGCAAGGACGCCCGCGAGATGAAGGGATATCTTAAGAAGTGGACGAACTATACCAGTGGATACAAACTGCGATGGTTCGTGCTCGAAGAGGGTGTCTTGAGCTACTACAAACATCAAGACGATGCTGGTTCGGCGTGCCGGGGAGCCATCAACATGCGCATCGCCAAACTCCACATGGACCCACAAGACAAGACTCGCTTCGAGATACACGGCAAATCCTCTGTCAAGTATCATCTGAAGGCGAATCATGTCGTCGAGGCCAAACGCTGGTTTTGGGCTCTCAACAATGCCATCCAGTTCACCAAGGACGAGGCCAAGGAGGAAGAGAGGCGACGCACCCAAGACAACGAAAGCCTCCGGCACGGGCGAGGAGATTCGTCGGATCTGCTCAGCGTCTCCGGGAGCCGATCGAAGCACAACGCGCCGTCGGCGGTGGGCGCTGGAGGCTCATCCAGAGTCAGCTTCCGCTCCGAGGCAGACGGAGCATCTGTCTACGATTCCTACGATCCCAGTATTCAGGGTGACGAGCTTCAGCGAATGAACACGAACCCTGGCACTGCCACCATCGAGGGTGACGAAGACGCGGATGGCGATGACGCTAGTAGCCGTGAAGTCCATCAACCTGGAAGCAAAGACGCCTTTGACATCACGGCCCAATCGGCCAAGTTGCAGCTGGATCTTCTGGCCAGCGTCTCTGACGCTTTGGTGAGTCGCCAGTCTGCCCAACCGGAAACGCCTTTGTCCGATCCGGACGTGTCGCAAGCACTTGTCGCCTACCAGACCGCCGTCAGCAGTTTGAATGGATTGGTTTCGGATCTGTTGAAGATCGCTCGCGACCGCGATTCCTACTGGCAGTATAGACTGGACCGGGATGCCGACGCTCGAAAGATGTGGGAGGAAAGTATGGCCCAGATAGCATACGAGCATGAAGATCTCAAGAAGTCAATTGCCGAGTCGGAGGAGAAGCGCAAGCGCACGAAACGCGCGTTGAAGGAAGCCCTCGAGGGCCAGTCGGGTCCAGCAAGCCGGCCTGGCTCGCTGGTTCAGCAGGACACAGGCGACCATGTCCAGTTTGCGGAAGCGGTTGACGAAGAGCTGGCCATTCGACAGGAAGCTCAAATTTCCACCCGATCGCGACGCAAGTCCATCACGCGAGACGGAAACAGAAGAAAATCCATCATCGCCCAGTACACCAATCTTTCCGATTCGGAATCGGGAGATGATGAGGAGTTCTTTGATGCTATTGACGCCGGAACTGTTGAGTTGGTCGAGCCACCCCTGCTCAGCCCGCCTCCAGTACAAGCGTCCTCGAAGCTGGAAGAAGAGCGGGACCCTTTTGGTGATGGTGCCGAGAGATCCCGGAAGCAACTCCAGATCGAGCCATCATACGCCGGGTACGAAGATGGGATCCGGAAAAAGTTGAAGATGGATGCCGACGACCGCCCCAAAATTTCCCTCTGGGGCATTCTCAAGTCGATGATCGGAAAGGACATGACCAAAATGACGCTACCCGTATCCTTCAACGAACCCACGTCCCTTCTCCAGCGTGTCGCCGAAGACATGGAGTACGCCGACCTGCTGGACATTGCCGCGGATCGACCGGACTCGGCCGAGCGACTCGTCTATGTTGCGGCGTTCGCGGCCTCGGAATATGCCAGCACGATTGGCCGCGTGGCCAAACCGTTCAACCCTCTGTTGGGCGAAACGTACGAGTATGTCCGACCGGACAAAGGATACCGGTTCTTCATTGAGCAAGTCAGTCACCATCCTCCGATCGGCGCGGCGTATGCCGAATCGGCCCGTTGGGACTATTGGGGCGAGTCGGCGGTCAAATCCAAGTTTTATGGCAAGTCCTTCGACATCAACCCGCTGGGAACGTGGTTCTTGCGTCTCCGTCCTTCCAACGGAGGACCGCCGGAACTGTATACATGGAAGAAGGTGACGAGTTCGGTGGTGGGTATCATCACGGGCAGTCCCACCGTGGACAACTATGGATCTATGGAGATCAAGAACTGGACGACGGGCGAAGTGTGCGTGCTCGACTTCAAACAGCGAGGGTGGAGAGCCAGTTCAGCGTACCAGGTGTTCGGGAAGGTGGTGGGCACGGACGGGGTGACCAGATGGAGCATCGGAGGCCGATGGAACGACAAGATCTATGCTCGCATCACCGAAGGGTTTGAGGACGAGGCTGTGGGCGACGCGGCGCGATTCCATCAAGGAAAACCCGGCAGCATCTCCGGTCAACAAGCATTCCTTGTCTGGGAGGCTCATAAGCGCCCGGAAGGCATTCCCTTCAACCTGACGCCCTTCGTCGTGACGTTGAACGCGATCCCGGACAAGCTGCGCGCACATGTCCCGCCAACGGACACTCGGTTGCGACCGGATCAACGCGCGATGGAAGACGGCGAATACGACCTGGCGGCGACGGAGAAGAACCGAGTGGAGGAGAAGCAGCGAGCGGCACGGCGCCAGCGCGAGGCCGCGGGCGAGGAGTGGCGACCCAAGTGGTTCGAGAAGAAGGTCGATCCGACCACGGGGGAGAAATATTGGGAGACCAACGGGTTATATTGGAAGAAGCGGGCCGAGCAGGATTGGACTGTATGTGACGATATCTTTTAGGGGGAGATGGATGATCGTTGGCTCGATAGGAGACATAGCAGGAAGAGAAGGAGGAGGGAGGGAGGATCCGATGGCCGGGATGGGGAAAAGTGAATCAATAATTGGGACAGGGCAATATGGAAAGAAACAAGTCCACTGCTTACAACAGAGAGATGAGAGACCAGGACAAAATGGGCGAAGGATCCGAGTACAAAGGACAGACTGAGACGGATACGGAATGAAGACTTGGGACATTGGAAGATGGACAAAGTACATGTAAAGCATATACAAGTAGTTCTCATTGCTCAATCCTCAGTAACGAGTTGCCACGCCTGACTGACGTACCTAAGGTAGATAGATAAAGTTCTTCTCTCTCAATACTCCTCACTGACCCAAAACTCAGCCCAGGCGCGTTTCCACTTGACGTCCTTCAGCTCATCGAGCCAATCCCGAAACTTGACTTCTTGGACCTTCCCTTTCTCATTCTCGTTCTCTTTTCCTCCTCCATTGACTTTCTGGTCCTCTGCCTTTTCTCCTCCGTCATCTCTGCCTGTCTCTTCTTCTAAACTGACGATCCTCATCACCCCGTCTTTAATCCCCTTCCACCCGTCGATCGGACCCTTGATGTACTTGTGGTTGTCGCCGCAGTACCGGCTCCCTATCCGTGCCACATTGGGGGCTTTGCCGTCTGTTTTATTCTCGTTATCCTTGACTTTCTTGTTGTAACATGCCTGGCAGAGCGCCGTGTTGCTGCACACCGTGCAGATGTACATGGAGGGCATGTCGGTCCAGTAATGCCAGGTGACGGTGGGAGAGCATTCGCCGTCGCATGTGCACCACAGGTTGGTGAGGTCCCCTTCGTCTCTTTGATTGCGTTGTTGACCTTGCTTTTTAGTATCTTCATCCTCTTCCGTCTCGTCTTCATCTTTATCGTCCTCCTCACCCTCATCCTCATCATCTCCCTCCTCTTCATCGTCCTCGTCACTATCCTCATCATCATCGGAGTTTGCAGTATCATTGACAGCGGGATCCAGGCGGGAGAACTGGGCAGAGATCAGTATGCTCGACTCTCTTTCCAACCCTTTCAGATTCCCCAACACGATCCCCATGGTCACCAGGTTCAGCATGTCGTTCCAGCCAACGCCGTCCACCAAGCCCTCATAGCAGGCGTCAAACACGCTCTGCAGCGTCTCCTGGAACTCGGTTGCGGAGGCCATCTTCCGCGCCATACGTGCGGTCGCGATGTAATGGTGCATAAGCTCCGACTTCGGGGGCGACACGCTGTGGGCGAGGTTCGTCTCGGTCAGGCCCCTGATCTCGAGGAAGAGGCGCTGCTTGAGGGCTGGATCGGACGTGGCCCGGTACTCCTCGTAGATGATCTGGGTGACGAGCAGGACGGCGCACACCAGCGTGACCGCCGGGTCCTCGTCGGTGAAGGCAGCCAGCCGGCCCGTCGAGCTGGCCTCGAGCGTCTCGTTCATCAGCGCCTTCGCCGTCTCGCCATCGCGCCGCACCCGCCAGTGTGCCAGCGCCAGCTGGTATCGGATCGGTGCTGCCGCGTCGACGCTGTCCAGCAGCTTGATCACCTCCTCATACGCCTCGACCATGAAGGCCTCCTCGCCCGCCCGGCCCGCCGCCCGTCGGAAGGCCTCGTGGTCCTCATACCCTTCGTCTTCATAGTTCCACGTCATCCACGCCACGCGCTCCATGAGCTTCCACTGCCGCATCAGCCCGACGACCGCCTTGTCGTCCTTCCTGCCCAGGTGCACCTTGAACTCGTCCTTCAAGATGTCGCCAGGCATCGGGTCGTCGGCCGTGCCCTCGACGAGCCGAGCTTTTTCATACGACCGGATCGCGTCATCCGTCCGGCCCAGCGCGACCTCTGTCCTCGCGCGTGTCACCAGGCCCATTCTCAGCAGTTTGGGCGGTATCCTCGACCCCGTCGTCGTGCTGGTTTTGTCCAATCCAGCGCAGATGGCCTTGTTCGCGGCCTTCTTGTCCTTCTTCCCCAGGTGGATCCTGGCCAGTAAGTTATACGCTCTGAACCGCTTCGTGGCCTGAACTTCGTCGTCTTCTAGCTGTCCCTGCTGGGTTTGCTTGTGCTTTTGCCGGTACACATCCACCGCGCGCTGAGAAAAGGGCAGCGCTGCAGCGTAATGTTGAGAATGCTCCAGCAAGGCGGCGACGGCCCAGTTCGCGTGCGCATCCTTGGGCGTATCCTCGAAGGCATTGAAGACGCCAATGATTTCCTCCTTGGTGTACGTCGCGTTTTCACCCGTGGTGTCATCGATCGCGCCGTCATCGTCGGCGTTGTCGGCATCATCTTTCTTCACCAGATGCTTCAGCTTGGTCTGGAGCAGACACAGTCAGTCGGTCAACATTGAAGTCACTGGAGGACGGACAGAGACCACTCACCAGCTTCAAACAGCTATGCGCAAACTTGTACGCCCTCAGCGCCGTCTTGACATCCTCCGCCGTCAACCAGTTCGTGATATGGCCTTTGGCAAGTGGAACAAACGCCACCGACTCGTCGCCACCACCACCTTCCATCACTTCCCTCGCCCAGTCCATGGTCTCCTTGCTCACTTTGCCCTTCGCCTCCCCGTCCTGACTGTTCTGGTCCTCGCCCTCGCGCCTTTCAAGAGCGACGATCAACTTGGCCGTGAAGAACATATTCTTGACAAGGAGGCCATCCCTGAAATCCAGCACGATCTCATCGTAGTCGACGCCCAACCTCTCGATGTTCGACGCCGCGGAATTCGAGACGTTGGCCATGATCGTCCCCAGCGCCTCGAGACACACGATCCTGTCCGGCTCCGATACCTTGGGCAAAGCTGTCCAGGAGACGTGGTACGCCCACGCCCCGGCGGCGTACTGGCGCAGGCCCTCTTGCACGTCGGTGAAACCGGGTTTGGAGCACAGTATGTTCGAGCATGCGAGGAAGATCAGGCGGTGCGCCGTGGCTGCTGGGGTTCGCAGGCCCGTTTCGCCCGCTTTGGCGCTGCGGAAGAAGCCTCCCATTGAGCGCTCCTGGAAGCGCAGGGGAAGGTCGACATCGTTGTAAGGTGCGTCTCCCGGGCTGTTGTTTGGACTTATCGTTGTCGGGCTGGTCGGTTGCGTCTCTAACGCTGTTGCGTTCATCGTTGCTGTCGTCGTCGTCGTCGTCGTCGTCGCCGTCGTCGTTGCGATCATCATCGTTGTCGCTGTAGAGGGCGTCGGTGATGTCGTATTCACGCGCTCCTCGAGATCTCCAATCTGGAGGAATTTGGCCAATTGTCGCCCTTGCATCTCTCGCTCCAGGTCAAACGAGTTGGAGGCCGTCAATTTCAAGAGTGCAAGACATTCTTCCAGAGTCAGCGGCCGATACGAGAATGCCAGCCACAACAAAAGTGTCTTCATCGCCTGCAGCTCATCGGGCCCCGTGTGGTGCTGTAAGTCCGCAAGCATGTTATCGAACATCTGATCCAGCCCACTGGGCATGTGTTGCTCCAGTGCCTTGAGAACCAGTGGCTCACGGCCCAGGATGTTGAATTGTCGGAGCATGTGTTCGGCATACAGCATCACTTCACGTCAGAAGGTTAGTCACTTGTATTACTTGCTCGTTGTGCTTTACATACCATCGGCCTTCTCCTCCAGCGTACTGGAGATTCTCTGCTTCATGTACTTGCCAAACTTGCGCAGTCCACTGTCATTGTTCAAATGGGACCAGACCAGCGCCTTAAAGTCCGGCAGCTGCTTCTCCTTGGTGATGGGGATGATTTCGGCGCCGGACTCCTTCAGCATCGTGTCCAGAGTCGATCGTGTCGTGCAGAAGAAAGTGATATTCATGTCATCCGTAGCCTCCTTGATCGTGGCGAGGAACTGGCTCAACTCATCCTTTTCGGTCGGGTCGACCTCCAGCTCGTCCAGGCCATCCCACACCACCTGAAGCCGCGCAGTGGCCTTTGAGGGGGCTGGTACGGCTGATGACGAGGAGGAGAGCGAAGAGCCACTGAACAACGGCTTGACCAGATGATTCCAAATATCCTTCCACTCCCAGGTATCCAGGTCGAGGTCCTCGCGCTGGAGCTCGACGCAGATCTTTTCGCAGAGGGCGGCGTTTTGCTCTGCAATCTGAATCACCATCCAATTGATAGCGTTGTGGAACTCGTTGAGATCCTTGATCATCTCGCGGAAATAGAACTGCACCACGCAGGTGTTCCCGCCAGAGGAGGAGTCCTGTTCAGCCAATCTGAAGAGATGGTCGTACACAGAGGCCGCCAGGTGGCTTTTCCCTGCACCTGGTGGGCCCGAGACTGCAAGGATACGAGGCCTCCCTTGACCTGGTTCTTGAGAAACCCAGGTCTGCCAGCTCGGTTCGTCGAAGACCCATGTCGAGGTGTCCGGGAGGAACGAGTCCATGATATTCCGGTACTCGTGGGCCGGACTGATGGTGTCGTCGAAGAAGCTGCGTACACGATGCGAGGTGGGCGGTTTGTTCTGCCCTCCAGTCTTGTTGACGCGCGCTCCCTTCCCGGTCGCCAGCGACGACGACGAGGAGGATGACGGGAATGAAGACGCGGGGTCATCACGTCGCCGCCTCTCCTCGAACATAACAAGCAGTTTCTGGATGTTCTGGAGGTCGCTGCGCACGTTGTCCTGGCCCTGCACCAGGGTATCGAGCAGCTCCTTCTGCTCCCGCATGATTTTCGTCTGCAAGTCCTGGTTCTCCTGCAGCTCCAGGTTCATCTTCTGCAGCTCCTCGGTGTTTCCAAGGATTGCATACGCGGTGGCCGACTCCAGGCGCTCCAGGGAAGTGTCCATCTTCTTGCGGGCGCCTCCGAGGTCGCCGTCGTCGCCGCCGAACATGTTCAGCACCCATTTCTCTGGACAGAAGTCAACAACTCTACATCCAGCCTGGGAGTGCAGCAGGAGGGAAATGACACACTGAATCGTCCCAGTTCGATATACTTGGTGGCATATCCACACATGACCAGCACTGAAGAGAAGACATCCATCAGACAGTTGCGATACGCCGGGTACTTTGGCAGGCGCGTTTCCAGGATGCTGATACGCTGCAGGAACGCATTCATATCCTCGAAGAAGGTGGTAACCACGTCGTAATCTGCCGACACCTGCCTACATGCCTGTCACATGGATGTTCAGAAGGTCAGTCAGGAAAAGGCAAGTGGCCGCACGAACAGAAAGCATATAGGTCAAGGCTGTCCCAATCGCCGCCGCAGGAGGGAATGCCGGCGTGGCAGCCGCAATAAGCTGTTGGGCGCCCTTCTCAATGAGGCCCAGGTTCGCCGCGAATAGAGAGCGCAACTTGTCGACCTTTTTCTGATTGTGCCTGAACTGGTGGAAGTTGTTCATCTCGGCCGTGCCAAAGTCGACCATCGCCTGGACGTTGGTGAAGCGCAGCGTCAGGTCCTCTCCCACGATACCCTTGTATTTGCGCAGACACTCAGCCCACAGGTCTGCGACGTCGCGCTTGTCTTCGGCCAGCGCCGCCTTGATGCGTTTGGCATCGTCGCTGTCGGCCTTTACCACCATGGTGGCGGTGACCGCGGTGTTTTGGGTGGGATTTCAGACGATACAGTGATATGGAGGAGAAAAATAGAGAGAGAATAGATTGGCGATGAAGAGATATTGGGATGAGGCCGTGAGGCTGAGATCCAGCTCGAGGTCGAGGTGTTGGGCATCTTGATTCTTATGTAACAGGACAGCGGGACGGGGCGTCGGGGCGACCAGTTCGCTTGAAGAGGTAGTTGTTTTGAGCCTGGAGAACCTGGAACAAGCAAAAGGCTTATGCTCAGGGGTATTTTGGGGGCTTTTCCCTGCCTTTTTCTTCGACTCCCGCAGGAGTCCTGAGGCCTGACTGTGGGTGGAGTATGTAATCAAAGGACCGTAGCCAACGCGCCCGGAGCTCGTATTGTGGTTAGTTTGGGGGCCCGAACCGGGGTGATGGTGACTAATGCCCCATTGGGATATGGTGGTGGTTTCTGAACGAGTGCTACTCTAGACAGTAATAAGTAGGATGGGTGGAGAAGAAAGAGAGGGAACAGCCGGTCGGTGGAGGAACTCTTTCAAAGCCTCATATCGTCAATGGCACTGTACCTATGTAAACGTCAGTGCACGGTCCACGCCCCTTATTTCACAGCCTCGCCTATCTATGTCAAGTGCAGGAAACCCAGCCATACTGTCAACCAGATAGGATGCTTGGGAACATACCGGGTGGGTTTTTGAGTATTAGGCTAGTCACCCTGCAAAGACGCATGCTGCCCAGGTCGACCAAACGCCAGTAAAGAACCCAGATCCAGAGCAGAATCGGTGTCATGACGGCCAGTGCCAGAAGAAAGAGGACCATTCCTCGCAATGCCAACAGATACACTGTTGATCCAAACAAAGTCCTTTTGATCGTACATTGCAGAGGACTCCTTCACCGTAACGGGGACAGCCAGTGGTCCACACTCGGCAGGAGCAGGAGCGTAATGAGGTACAGTACTGACCAACATACTCGTTTAGCGAGATCTCTCCCTCCAACTTTGCTCTTTGTGATCTCAGAAACAGGAAGATGCCAAAATCAATCTTGGGACAGTGTGGTTATTGACTTGTGGTCTCAACACTGTCTGTCGTCGTGAAAGTTCCTTTTGTTGGAGTCTCGGCCTCACTCTGCCCCTGGAAGGGCCTGGAGTCTCTCCATGTCCCAGCTCAGCTCAGCTCACGGAGTCCGCAGCAGCGAGCCAAGTATCAGTTTTTGTTTGCACTTGCCTGTGGAGGAAGGTTGAAAAACTTCCGTAGTCTTCGAAGATGAAAATCGTGAGGACGAGATAGTTCTCGTCGAGACTCGGCAACACCGGTTTGAATTTCCCAACCTCTCAGGTTGAGACCGAGATCTGAGTATCTTGTCTGAGCATCTCGGGCTGGTATCTCTAGGGTTAAAAGCTTCTTTCCTTGCTTTTGTTTCTATCCAGTAAGAGTAACCTTCGCTTTACAATACGTTGTACTTCTTTAGTACCTTATTGAACCCAAATTCGTTGAATTTGGTTTTATGGGTGGAGACGGACATCACAACAAGCAAGGATCTGGCGGAGGAAAGAGACACAAAGCACAGAGTGAGTCAACGGCGTAGATATACTCCTTCGATTCAGCCATCGCCGAGGAAACCAACCAGCAACTATACCGTCCCAAACGGCCTACTCTATGTTATCGCTACGACGAATAGCCTACTACTAGCTCTAATAGGACTCTACAGTGTTCTTCTATCCGTACCAAGAAAGGCTACACTCGAAGTCCGAGAGTGGGAGAGAGAACACGTACTCGTCTCGTACCTTACCCATCCATCGCCTTGATGACGTCGACTACATCAGTGTCAGCGTCACACAGGAAGTGTAAGCCCTGATTCAGGTACGGCTCGTTCTGTTCATCCGCATGTCCCGGATGAATTACGAATTAAGATTTAAGAATAGCCAGTCATACTCGTGGTCGCTATGGGTTCACTCGTATCAAGGTGTCAAGATGGATCACGATCAGATCAGATCAACAAGGGAAAAGAAACAATACACAACAAGATTGTTGGAGAGGATGATCAACTTTTCATTTGCCTGGGACTAGCACGAGCTCGCGTTCAATGCAGGCCACTCTAGCAAATGCCGCCCTCATCAGTGTATCTGCGAGTGCAATCTTTGAATGTATCTCCGAGCACGTTTTGGGGCTATGCAAACTGCAATTGGGTGCAGTGATTGATGATCGAATTTGCAGTTGTCCCTCAACGTTACTACGTCCGCGATCTCGATTGAGGGCGTCTCCACGGTATCATCTAGGAGGAGGCACCGCAGTCCACGATGGTGGGCTTGAACTCAAGCTTGACCTGGCCGGAGCCGGAGCCGGTCTTCTCGAGATCGGCAACGACCTTCATGCTCTCGGCATCAGCGACCTCGCCGAAGACGACGTGCTTGCCATCCAACCACGAGGTGACGACAGTGGTGATGAAGAACTGCGAGCCGTTGCTGTAGACAAAAACCAGTCAGTAGTGCAAAGTGTAGGAGGGAAGGAAGGGTCTCCTTACGTGTTGGGACCAGCGTTGGCCATCGACAACAGACCAGGGCGGTTGTGCTGTTTCTTGAAGTTCTCATCGGCGAACTTCTCGCCATAGATCGACTTGCCACCGGTGCCCTGGAAGAGTGGTGTCAGCATTGGGTGTTGTGGTGGTCCATCATCTTTCTCCGGAGCTAGCACTCACGTTGCCACGAGTGAAGTCACCGCCCTGCAACATGAATTGCGGGATGATGCGGTGGAACTTGCTGCCCTTGAAGCCGAAGCCCTTCTCGCCGGTGCAGAGAGCACGGAAGTTCTCGGCCGTCTTCGGGACTACATCGTCGTAGAGGTTGAAGTTGATGCGGGCCTTCTTAGCTGCAGAGGAGAAAGAAGCGTTAGCAAAGACTCTGCCGGTGAGGAGATGGGGAGCGGCGGCGTGGATGAGACGACTTGAAGTCGGCGGAGTGAAGCTGGAGCTGTCCGGCACAGCACCGCCAAAGAGGGGGGGGATGAGAGCAGACTTACGAGGAGGGACAGCAGAACCGGAGCGAGCAGCATCAGCTCGGGCCTTGTCGAGGGCAGCGTCGGTCCATTCGACGTCGAAGTAAGCGGTAACACCCATGGCTGTAGGAGATGAAGAGAAGAGGCGAGCAGAGTAACAGACGGCAGGAATGCGGTGTTGAGGAGAGAGAAAAGGTCGAGAAAGAATTTGAAGAGAGGATCGCGGGGTCGAGGAAGAGAACAGAGCAGCACGCATTATGGAGAAGAAGTTGGTTGCAGTGTTTGGTTGCCGCCGGCCGCAGTCTGTGCAGGTTGTTGGGTAACGGGCGTCACGGGTGAGGGGCAGCTGCGTCGTCGCCAAGAGATCCAATCACGTGATGAAGATGGGGAGCTGTCGGTCGGAACAGGTGGTAGGTAGCTAAGCTAGAGCTGCTCTGTGAGGACATGTCAGTCAGCCAGCTGCAATTCACACTGCGCCTCGCTAGAAACGCCTGCAGACGCAGAGACAGTCCCTAGGGTCGGTGCTCCCTCCCAGACACACCCACTCACCAGTGTTATACAAATCACGTTCGACAGTTGCTGGGCTGGCCGAATGAACTGAAGGGACGGAGTATGCAGTAGGCCAATTCAAAAAAGCTAAGGGGGGAAGGAAGCTCAGCGATCTCGGTCCAAGCTGGTCGAACGGAGGTCGGTGGTCGGACGGAGTACTGTAGCTCTCAAAAACGAAAGGGTCCCGCGAGTAATGCGCTCTGGAAAAGGAGAAGTGAAGAAAAACTCTGGTCCAACGATGTCAGGAGAATTAAGGAGGTGGGTGCCACTGACTGCTCCGTCAGTCAGGCAGTCGTCGTGCCGATGCATGCATGGAGCCGCCCTGTGCATTCTCTGTGCAACGAGCTTGCTTACAAGTCACAACTCGAGAGCGTCATCATTGAAGCACGTGATATAGGGTCCACTTCAATGGAGCTCCGTCCTCCTATTGTGAACTCTACTACTACTAACCAAACCGGTCAGGCCACCCCAGACTGTCCTCTCCTCTCCTCTCCTCTCCGCCAGGCCAACTGATTCATTCGGATCTCTCATTAATAATATTATCATCTTCTGAGTAGCCTGTCCGTGCTCGGCATGTATCGCTGTCGGGGTTCTCCCATGTTGCAGCGGCCGGCGGTGGTGATACATGATACATGTACATGTCTATACCAGCTAGACCTTGGATCAAGCTCCATGAACCCTGAACCCTGCACGCTGAACGCTCCCTCAATGGAAGTCGTCCTCGCCGGCAGGTCTGGCCTCCACTGCCATGATCCTCGATACCAACTCCTTCGTCTCCCGGGCCACCTTGAAGGCCAACGGAGGGAGGTTCGGCGCAAAGTCGCGGTCGTCGGATTGCCGCCCACTTGCCGCCGCATCGTCGCCCGCCCGGCTCAGCTGCTCGCGGCAATCTTGGAGCACGGCCAGGATCGGATGCGACTTCTCCTTCAATGTCATCTGGTACGAGGAGGGTTCATTGGCGGTTCGATCCACCGAATTGACAATGTTCTCGATCGTGCCCGATATCGTCGAGATGTGGTTCTGGATCGTCGGGATCGAGTCGCTCTTACGGATCGAGTCAACCAAGAAGGTGATGGATTGCACCAATCCATCTGTCTGATCTTCGAGATACATCTGCACACCGAGTTAGCTTGGTCGTCCCTCACAGCTCACGTACTGCCATGCCCACTAACCTTGAGATCCTCGAGATCGGCCTCCTCCTGGCTGGTTCCATATCCAGACTTGATCCCGAGTCCGGGCCCATTCGCGTAGTTTGATCCAGTTCGTCGATGGAGGCTAGACGCCGTTCGCGTCGACGCGTTCTTTGCTTCTGAAGGCGAGCTCAACGCACTGTACACACTTTCGACGGCACTGCGCCGCCGCAGGGTCGACGCAATGTTGAAATACCCGTTGCTCTGCAACGGTTCCAACGAAGTGTCCTCATCCTCGCCTAGTTCCCCAGCAGGCGTAGGTCGGATTTTAACCGCATGGAGGAGATCGACCACCGCCGCCGTCAGATGAGATGCCGCGGCGTCCACAAGACTGACTGGAGACAGCCCGCTGGACGCTGCAAAGTTCTTCGAGGCCGTGATGAGATTGTTTGCCGTCGCCGAGATTTTGCTCTTGAGTTTAGCCCGTCGTTTGGCCCCTTCGTCTTCTTTGTCGCCAGACCCCGCCGCGTCAATGTCGGCCGTGATTCCACGCACCGCCAACACGACTGTCTTCATGTGGTCGAGGACCGCGCCTGGATGGTCGGATCGGGCGATGTGGAGCAGCTCATCGATTGAAATCTGGAATCGAGTGACATGAATATCCTTGACGAGTCCCTCTCGGTCCTGAAGCCCAGCTGCTTGTCGGTTGACATCAGGCCGCGCGACGCTCAATCCCAGTGAGCTGGCCCGCACGCTGCGCAGTTGGGCTTTGGATTTCACGTAGCGACTCTTCCATTCTTTGACCTCGTCCTCGAGCCGGTGCACCTCGCTTTGCAACTTGTCCTGCCGTTCCAAACTGCCGCCTCCCGATTCGGCCATGGCCCGCATTTCCTCCAGATAGGCCTGGCCTTGTCGGCCCACGTCGTTGGTCAACTGTCGTTGCTGTGAAAGTTGATCCTGCAGGGCGCCATGTTCTTGCTCGAGTTCCAGGTATCTGGTTTGCCAGATGTCACTCTCTCCGCCGTATTGCGGCTCCTCTCCTCTCAGCTTTTCGATCTCTTCATGCAGAGCCTTGTTTAAATTCTCCGCTTCTTCCAGCCGCTTGTCCAAATCTTGCTTGGTGATGGCCCATCCCTGACCCTGAGCCTTCAACTGCCGGAGCTCTTCATCCCTCGCCTCAACATTGGCCTCCAACGCCGTCACCTTGGCTTGAAGCTCGGCCAACGCGGGTTCATTGGGCTTGGAGTTGAAATTTGAGCTGCCTCCGCTCCGAGAAGTCGCCGATGTGTCTCTGTCACTCCGGGGGCTGGTGAGAGAACTTTCCAGGCCAAAGGCATCGCTGGACCGATCATATCGCGAATCCATTCCCTGCGCATCGTCCTCGTCCTCAACCATCATGCTTTTGTTGGGGGTGATCATATTGCTTTGGAACTGTTTTGCCATAGGTCGACCATAGTCCGCGAGGAGAGGAGGTTGATCGACCGGTGAAAGACTGTTCGCCGATCCTTGACGCGGCATGTTACCTGGTCCTGGGCCGCCCGAAATACCATAAGACTGAGACCGCGGCATTGGTGGATAACCATTGGGAGGAGGTCCTCTGGGATCCCTCCTTGGTCCATCGGGCCGGGCAAACTGAGGGAAACGGCGCTCCAGTTCACAAAACACGTCGGTTGACAGGTCTCGGAACCTCGAGGTCGGCAAGGAAGACAGTTTTTGTCGCGCTTGATTCCTTTTCTCGTGGAAATCGGGCCGGGCTTGCAGAGATGGCGGGACATTCATCTGTCGCGGAGGGCGGCCGGGAATAGGCGCGGACGCCTGCCTTCGTTGCAGCTCATCGAAAACATCGGTGCTCAGCTCGTGAAACTGGACAGGCGATAAGCGCAACAGCTTGTCCCTAGCCTTGTTAGGGCGAGGGGGTGCGTAGGCGCCGCCTTTCAGGAATCCCTTCAAGACCGTGTAGTGTTTGAATAGTTCTGCCTCCGCCCTCTTTCTGTACTTTCTGCTCTGCTCGTCGGATATGGTGCCGTCGCTGGAGCGCGAGGCCGCGATCGACCCGGCGCGCGACGATTCTCGAGACCCGGATTCGGAGGGACGACGCTGATACATGGGATCGAAGGGGAGCGGCCCCGTGTTCATGCTAGGGTTCGGAGGAGGACGAAAGGATTGCATCGGCCGGGGGGGAGGAGGACCGAAATCGCCCGCGGAGGGATTGTAAGGGAGAGGAGCATAGGGACCTTCGTTCCCTCGTGGTAACTGGTGATAGTTGTTGACCCCGGACCATTCGCTGCTCACGGGCGATATGGGAGACAGTTGATCAGCCCGCGAGGGCGGCATCATGGCGGCTTGCATGTTGATGGAGGCTCATCCAGCATCCGCAGAAGTCGAGGAGGTGTTCAGGATGAGAGATCGTCCACCGTCACCCGGAACAAGTCTTTCCGCCAACCAGGGAAAATGAGAAGTGCGTGAGAGCCAGGTTGGATGCGGCGGGGAGTGGGTGAAGCAGCATATGTCGGAGGATGTGCAACCAAAAGTCAAGGAGTGGACTAGGCGAGAGGCCAATGCGCCGACGCAAGCGCGATGCCGCGACGGGACCGAAGCAGTGGTAGGGAGTCAAAAGGAGGGGATGGCTAAGAAAAGGCCCAGGTGTCAGAAGGGCAACAGTTCCAGTCACAAGAAGCAAAACCAGACTGCCCAGCAGACGGGGGAAGGGCGGGTTGAACAAACGAGTGTGTGTGGTGCGGTGCAGTGGTTGTGGTGTCAGTAGTGTGATGGAAGTGATGGAAACGACAGGAGGAGGAAGGGAAGGAGAAGGAGGAGGGCGGCACGCGGCAGGAGAAGCAAAATGGCCGTGTCAGTCGCTCGGTCATTCGGTCAGACAGCGGGACAGGACAATGGGCAGACGGTGATGGCAGGGATGAAAAGACACGCGGCGGCGTGAATCTTGCTGCCGGTGACAACAACATTCATCAGTCATTCAGACGCACATTGTTTTCACATCTGGTCATTCATTCCCCCTCCCATTGCCGCTTCAATAAAAATACTACCAGTACGGAGTCCAATGTACGTACTGTATGTCCACTGTCCATCTTCCCCCTCAAAATATCACGCGCACGCACGCACGCGTACCAGTATTCAGGGATCGCCCTCAGCGTTAATCTAGCCCCATCTAGACGACGTGCACCTGCACTTACACAGATATGCCCTTCTAAGTTCTCCCCCGAGATTCAAGATTGCAACTCTTTTCCCACACTCATCCTCGTACCATGCCACCACGCGGCCACGCCTCCATCCAGATGCTGCACCACATCGTCCAGATCCTTGGTCCTTCGCCTTCAGACTTCGACCCCTTACCGCCCACTGTCCGATGGAGACCCACTAAAACGCGACGAAATTCCTCCCTAGCGTTCCTTGTCACAGACCTTGCAGCCCACCGGGCGCCAACTGCATCGACTGATTGGTTCCAGGCGCCTTTATTGCCCCGTTATTCTCAGGGGTCGCCGGCGCCAGTCAAATAGTGTGGCGTGAACGCGCCTCCAGCCGATTCGACGACGCGCCCGTCGAAGCTTGACCCTTTCCAACCGCCTCCTTAAATTCAACATTCTTCTAGAATCCAGAACACAAGTCTTACGTACTGCGCCAGTCACACTCGGGGGCAAAGATCCATCTGGCAAGGCGAACGATGTCTTGTGCTGCTTGCTGATAGGCATCTTGTCTACTCCGGACATAGGATTTTGTCCAGTTGTATGCTGTACAATAGTCAGACTGCTCGGTTGCTCTGACAGAATTTTGCGAACGGCGCCCCCTGCTTTTCACCCACTGGAATGCAATGCAATATTACCGACCGGCGACGGCGACCCCATGTTTTCGAGGGCTCCACCATTATTGCGCTCGGATCGTGCGTGACCCATCTTGATCGTGTCCCAACGCCGTATGCTAAGATCCCATATATACATTGCTGTTCATTTATACATATCAGCCCCACCGTCACCTCCCATTCGTCATCTTCAGCGACGACGGGATGGCCGGGCCGTTTTGCGCTCGCAGGAAAGGCTCGACGGCGGCCGAGACTGGGGTGCTTGCCCGTGTCGGGACGGCACTGCGGTTGTGCGCCATATGCGCCCTGACCAGATGTCCTGCCGCCAAAGCGCTGCACAGACTGAGTTCGCCCGCGAGCACAGCGGCGGCAATGATGCGAGCCAGTTGTCGGGCGTTGTCGCCAGGATTGGTCGGATGAGCGCCGCGAACGCCCAATAATTCCAGCATGGCCGATTGGGCCTCGAGGATGGTTCCGCCGCCAATCGTGCCGACCTCGATCGACGGCATCGACACGCTGATCTGGAGGTTTCCATTGTTGCTGTTGCATGTCAGTACCGGAGTGCCGAGGGGGGCAGGGTATGTATAGGGGGACTTACTTCTTCATGATGGTGATGCAGTTGGAACTTTCAACGTTCTGTGCGGGATCTTGGCCGGTGGCGAGGAAGATCGCGGTCACAATGTTGGATGCGTGAGCGTTGAACCCTCCCAGGGCGCCGGCCATGGCACTCCCGATCAGGTTCTTGGCGATGTTGAGCTCAACCAGCGCATCCACGTCACTCTTGAGCACACTGCGAACCACATCCCCGGGAATGATGGCCTCTGCGACCACAGCCTTGCCGCGACCGTCGATCCAGTTCACGGCGGCCGCTTTCTTGTCGGTGCAATAGTTGCCAGACACGGAGATGGTGACCATGTCATCGAAGCCACACTCCGTGGACATGACGGCCAGCGCCTTTTCCACGCCTTTGGAGATCATGTTCATGCCCATGGCATCGCCGGTCGTGGTCTTGAACCGGATGTAGAGATAGTTTCCGGCGAGCGCGGTCTTCATCGACTGTAGCCGAGCGAAACGGCTGGTCGAATTGAATGCCTCGCGCATTCGGCGCTGGCCCTCTTCCGTGTCCAGCCAGACTTTGGCAGCTCCTGCGCGGGCGAGCGTCGGGAATCCCACGCACGGTCCTCGTGTCATGCCATCACCAGTCACGACGGTGACGGCACCGCCACCGGCGTTGATGGCCTTGCAGCCACGACTGGCGCTGGCCACCAGGACTCCTTCAGTCGTCGCCATCGGCAAGAAATAGCTTTGCCCGTCGATCACCAACGGGCCAGCCACGCCCAAAGGAAGAGGCAGATAGCCGATGACATTTTCACAACAGGCACCATGAACAAGCTCATAGTTGTAGTCCTTGTACGGGGTTTTTGAACTCTCCAGCGTCACCGCATGTTTCATTCCGGGCGTGCGAGACACAACCGCCCGGCGGACTTTGACGGCTCGCACAAAGGATTCCAGCCGGGTC
This sequence comes from Exophiala alcalophila, assembly GCA_001599775.1. Classification (NCBI taxonomy): domain Eukaryota; kingdom Fungi; phylum Ascomycota; class Eurotiomycetes; order Chaetothyriales; family Herpotrichiellaceae; genus Exophiala; species Exophiala alcalophila. Next base: position 2,172,757 of record BCHY01000004.1, read on the forward strand.
ATGACCTCGGGGTCTTCCAGCGTTTTCTCAATGGCATATCCCGGGATCTTGCCTCTCAACGAAAAATCAATCAACTCTTCGTCAGTCAGGTGAGCGGCTTTCTTTTCCTTGACCAGTTTCTCACACTCCTCTCTGGATCGGTCAGATGTGGTGGGGAGCTCCAGCCGAGCTGGGCGAGGTTTGGGGGTCAGTGGCAGATCCAGCTGTGGCACATTGGGCGCCGCCGGTGAGCTTGTCGCCGACTGAGGCTCCTTCAAACTCCAGCGAGCGGCGTTGAAGAGGTATCCATTAAGGATCAGACTGAGTGTGAGAGCGATCAACACCCACTTGCTGAGAACAGGGTCTTCTAGGCTCTTCAGCACCCCCTCAATCACCCGACCTCCGACGACATTCAAGAATTGATCCGTGTACTCGTGATCGAAGAAACCCAGGTCATCTCCCGAACCCAGTTCGGGGCTTGAGGGATAATCGAGTTCGTATTTGAGAGGGGGAAGGACGGTCACGTAGGTTCCGAGTTTCTGGCTCTTGGCGGCGACATAGATGGCATCCAGGCCATTCTCGGCGACTTTGAATGGGTCAATGGGAGAAGGAGTCAAGACGCTGGGAATCGCGGCGCCGGGGGCTTTGATGCCGCCGCTCGTTCGGAATGGGATGGTGCACAGGTTGACCACGTTAATGATGACGAAGCCCGTGACCATCCAAATTTTGAACTTGGGCACGCTGCTGGCCTTGATCTTCTGCCCAAAAATGTTGAAGCCGGATGCCTGGTTCGATCGGCCACCGGGCCAGTCGTTGTTGGTGGCAACCTCTTCCGCCACCCGGTGATTGATCCCGTCCTCCTCCAGAGCCCTGCGGAGAGCAACGTGTCGCTTGATCCGGTTGATTTCCAGCTTGATGCAGAGAATGGTGGTGTAGAAAGTGAAGAGGAGAAGACAATCGAAGACGAGGATCCATGCTGCAAGGAAGCAGAATTGGCGGAGACCGCCCTGAATGCCGGAGGCAGCCCCGAGAATGAGAATCGCAATTTCGATGGCATAGTCGCGCACAATCTCAAAACCGGTCTCCTTGACGGCAATCTGAATAGCCTCCTGGATAGAGTTGGGAGCGTTGGGAGCGGCCACGGGTCCCGAGGCACTGCCATTTGCAGATCCGGCGGCGGCGCCTTGCCGGGTCTTGTCGTAGGAGGCGGACAAGACAGCTTTGGTGAGGATGATGGGCTTTTCGAAACCAATGGTAACGACAAGGAACGGCAGGCCCTCCGACAGCAAGACCATGTTGATCGGTACTCCCAGTTTAGTGGTGGTGACCAAGCCAAAAAGGAAGGCAAACATGCTGGAAAAGAGGACGGAGACGGCCAACCAGGCATTCGAACCCAGGCGCTTCATCGAGACAAACAGCGAGAGAAAGGTCAAATGCATCGACAAGTAGCCGAGAGCCATGATGACAATATCCAGGGTCTCAGCATGCTTGATCAAGTCGACAAAGGAGGTCCACCCTTCTTGGAACCAGGTCCGATAGGCACCGCGGGAACCAGACCCATTAACGCGGGCGGCCTTCATGGTCCACTGAGTCTGTGCATAGTCATCCGACGGCAGGTTTTGGGCGGGTAGATCCTGGACGGCGCGCAGGAAATCGGCGAGTTCGGAGAAGTGAGTATAGAAGGCCAGCGACACGTCGTGCGATATCGGAGACAGTAGGTTGGAGGTGGAGGGAATGCTGGTGGCGGTGACATTGGCCGGGACTACCACGGTGTCGGCGTCGGGGGCCATCAGCGACGACGATGAACCTGGAAAGACCAGGGTAGTAAGGGCATAATGAACGGGGCCCTGTCAGCGTCATGTCAGTGATTGTGGCTGCACGGGGATGTATTCGATTGACATACCAGCGACTGGCCCGGAACGCCCGAGATCTCTTCTGCAAACTGCCATTTCCAGGCGGTGTTGTCGGAGAGTTCGAGCGTCCTGCTGCCTTGTAACAAGGCCTCCACGTCTACTCTTCCATTGTGTTGCAAGGACTTGATGCCGCTATCGAACAAGCTCGCTTGCAGGAGGCCGACGTAGGAGGTGCTCGCAAACAAGGCAATTGCGACGACGGTGTGGATGGGATGTTGACAGGCGACATGGGAGATGGCCAGCAGGTTGGACGTGATGGCCCGGTTCAACCAGCTGTCGGATTGACTCAAGGAGCGCAATTGTTTGGGGAGGAGCGAAGAGCCGCGCATTTTGGTGGAGGGCCGACGGAGAAAAGGTGGGATGCGGATCGTGTTCGACGACTATCTTCTTTCCATGCTCGAGAGGGTAGGGAGGAGAAACCTGTGCAGGCGGGATAATCAGTCTCATGAGCGCACAACAAGTGGCGGTCGGGACTCAGGAGGGATGGGAGCAATCGCAGAGGTACCAGGTACATACCAACACGGCCGGAGTATGCAAGCTCTTTCAGGGCACGAGGAGTCGGTTACCCTGCGCAAAGGGGGAATGAACAGATAGCGAGTGGAATGGGAGACCGAATGTGGAAAGGAGAAGGACAATAGGAGGCGTAGTAATGAGGGAGGGTGTTGAGTTAGAGGTTGTGAGCGAGTGAGTGTAAGTACTTTAGGAGGAGGAGGTGTTGGTGGTGGTGGTGGTGAAGGGGGTGAATGGAATATTCTTTTGACTTTAGGACTGGGCGAAATTTCGAAGCGCAGCGCAGCGCAGGCGAGTTTGCGGGATAGAACTAGTAGTACAAGACGCGGACAAGACGCGAGCATGCAGTAGTGGGAGTGGGTGCGGTGCCGGCACTGCAGGGTGCAGGAAAGAGGAGAGGAGGACACAAGACCATTGCAGCAGTGCAGCAGTGCAGCCCAGTTCAACAGGCTGCAGAATGCAGATCGCGCAGGCATTGGGCAGTGGGCAGTGGGCAGTGGGCAGTGGGCTCGTACTCGTACAGACGGCGCCGGAGCAACTTTTTTGCTGGGGACTTGGGAGGCGAGTCAGTGCCAGCCTGCCAGTGCCAGCGAGTGAGTGGCCCCATCCGGCATTTTTGCTTCTTGGACTTCCCCTCCGAGTCCCCTACAAACTGTCCCCCGGCAGGCGTCATCCATCCTTGAAAGGGATCGGTACCTGCATATGCCATGGCCCCTGCGACCTGTGGCAGTGTGGCATGAACTGGCGAAGCAACTGACGAAGCACCACGCAACTCATCATTATCTCCAGACTCCAGACTCCAGTGTCCCATGTCTTATCGATAGGTAGCCACTGACCAGCTGCATGAGTCTCCCATCGTCTGACCGGCCCGGGGAGGCTGTGAGGCCACATCACGAGGCTCAGCGACTCACTCACATACGCGTTCTCTTCTCATTTGCCTCACAGCGTCGTGTACGCTGTCTTCAGCTCCCGCTCCGCTCCGGGGGGCCTGTTCACATGATCGGTCTCGGAATATCCAGGATTCCAGATAACGCCATCCACGACTACTAGTAGGGAGGGAACATGGGCGTTTCGATCCCCAGTTTTTGATTTGTTTGGGAGCGTCTTCGGAGGACCGTATCAAGCTGATATCTGAAAGAGAACCTGCTGATCTAACTTGTCCAATGATTCTTTCCCCATGCTATGCCTCAGGTTGCTCTTTCGCTACCGGCATCTAGCAATTCCCAGGATCAATCCCTGGGGAAGAAGGACAAGGCTTCCTTCTATGACGGCATTTCGTCTTCTCTCGTCTCGTCTCGTCTGCTCATGTCGTGCCGGAACTTCGTCCAGATGAGTATTTCGGAGTCGGTCGCCGGTTGCACATTTGATAATGCCAATGGAGATGTAATAGTGCCCTGTTGCTTTGCAGGGCAGTCATCCATGTATCAGGCAGTCCATTCGTGGGATCTCATAAGGATCGTATGGACAGAACCCAGGCAAGCGAACAGTCGGCATCGTCAATCCAGACAATATGTGCCGATCCTCGATCAATGCACCGCCCGCTTGAATCCGTCTCGGTCGATTGTTGGGTGCCGAGTCGATTTCAAAGTCGCCCATTCGCGCGGAGCGTGGCCGGATTTGTCGTACTGCCCATGGGCCAGATTTCCCTGGCGAGAACCCACCAGCTCTCGCACAGCGTGGAGTTCCTCCGCGGGCCCTGAACCCTCCCATCACTGCCATTGAAAGTTGTTTGTAGCCGGATTTTCGTTTCCTCACTTGCGACTCAGCATAACCCTCCCACCATGAGCGCGGACAATATTCTCCATCTTCCGACGGACCTCTTTGCACCCATCGACACCCGTGGCCAACATGCCCTCCAGCCGACCGCCGGTGATCTCACACCGCGACTCCATCAGCAGCACCGACACCCTGTCCTCTGCTTTTCCACTCCCCCTCCCTTCTCCCTCATCGCCATCATCCTGCACCGCGACCGTCGCGATCGAGAGAAAGGGCAACTCCAACTCCTCCGCAGCATTGAGGTCGAGCACGGGTTCGGCCCTCCTCGCCGCATCCCCGCCGCCACCGCCGACCTGCGCCATACTATCAGCCGGGATACTCCCCGCAGAGACAGCGCTCAAGATCGACGGCATAGGCACACCCGCATCGACAAGCGCAAGACTCGCGGCATTGAGACACGCGACGAGCAGCGCGCCATCCAGCGAGAGCACATGCAACGCGATCGAGATCGTCGACCGCGGATACAGGTGCGTGAAAAGATGTGCCTGAAAGGCCGAGGAGATGGTAGTCTGGAGCTCCGAGACGCGCTTGTCGGCGCGCGAGGCACGCGCCCGTCGTGGTCGGTCCGTCTGCGCGAAGGGCGCGATGTTTAGTTCCGTCTCGACGATCGCGTTGGTGTTGTCGCGTTGGCCGCGGCTGTGAGAGTCACGATCATCAATGCGTTAGCCTGTCATTCAATCTTGTTCCCTGCTCCTTGCGTCGTGTGGTTTCTCTCTTGTGTCACGTACCCTTCTCTCGGTCCTGTCACTGTACACAGCACCATCGTATTTCCCATTGTCAGCAGGCTGCTGCCGTCGCTGGAGGGTTGTGTTGAGATCGAGGCCGTAATGCGGCGCAGCTCGTTCCATCGTCGGCCATCTTGTCGGAGGAGTGTCTGCGAGTACGTGGAGAGGGTGTCGAGGGGCATTGTGGCGGTGGTGCGCGGACGGTTCGACCAGCGAACGGCCTCCGAATGCGAATGACGAGGTGGCCTTCTATGGCTCTCTGAGTGTGGCAGTGGGTGAGTTAACTTGGGGGGAATTTGGTGGTCGACAAGGGAGAAAGTGAAATGAAATGAAGTTTCCGCCAATTTTTCTCCGCAGCCGAATTTCTTTCCCCGCAGTTGACAACGACACCGACTTCTTCCTCCGTACATCATCTATCTACGTATGTACATCTGTGCTCCTATCGTGTTCTCATGAGCACCAATACCGTGAAATCACTTCAATGCTATCATCATCCATTCCAGGTCAACCGAACCGAGATCTAGCTCATATAATGAAGTATCTCCCCCATCACGACTCTCTCATCAACAGGCCCCTGTGGACGAGTACTCGTCACGAAGCAAGACTGAATACATAGATCGTTCACACCCTCCTAGCCGTCTCCTCCAATTCCTCCACATGCGCAGCCTGGCTCAGATCCTTGCGATCAGCGAGATCCTTCCCCATCGCCTCGGCCGCATACCCCTCAACCCCAGCACACACGTAACCCTTGAACTTGCGCGCGGGCAGGCGTGCTTCGAACATCTCGTGGATCTCCTCGAGGGTACGGTCGCGTGTCTCCGGCAGGAAGAACCAGGTGAAGATGGCGCAGACCATGTTGGAGCCGAACCAAATGTAGCCGTACTTGGCGCTCCAGCCCAGTTTTGCCGGGTTGATGAAGTACGGCGCCGTGAAGGTCCCGAGCCAGTTGCCCAGGAAGTTCATGGCCGTGGCTAGGCCGAAGGTGAAGGCGCGGAGCTGGTTGTTGACGTATTCGCCGCCTAGGAGCCATGCGTAGGGTGCTGGCGCGGTTGTCGTTAGTCTCTCGCTTCAACAATCACAACATCTGTCCCGGTGAAGGGCTGAATTGAGGAAAACTCACCATAAGCGACATAGAAGAAGGTAAAGAGCGCAATGAACGCAACCACCACTCTGCCCGTCGACTCACTGCCGGGACTCGTACTCCAGGCGATAGCCGGGATGAGTTGACAGATGCCACAGGCCGTGATGCCGACCATCATGACCATGCGACGATCGATCAGCCGCACAAAGAAGAAGCTGAACAGCACGCCGATCAAGCCGGTGCAGGTGACGAGGATGGAATACGAGAACGGACTCTTGACGCCAGCGATCTGGAGGAAATATGTCGTGTAGATGTTCACCCAGCTCGACCTGAATGACCGAAGTCATTTTTTTGTAGAGGAGAACAGAAAAGGGGAAGGAAGAAAAGATGCGCGAAAACATACCCGTTTGCGGAATGGAAACACACCACGGCGATGGAAAGTAAAGTGCGGCGCAAATTGGTGCCCCTCCACATCTCGAGAAAGAGTGCTTTCTTGTTCTGCTCCAACTGCTCCCGAGTGGACTGGCGAATCTCATTGAACTCGGCCTGGAGCTCGAGCTCGTCGATCTTGCCGTTGCGCAGCCTCCGCAGCGATGCCTCCGCGGCGTCTTCCTTCCGCTGAACCATGAGCCATCGTGGACTCTCGGGGGCGAAGAAGAAGAGCAAGACGGCCTGCACGGTCGGGGCGACGAAGAAGATGGCCAGCGGGATCTGGTACGCGTCGCGGCCGGCCTTGGTGTGCGTGCCAAAGTCGATGCAGGCGCCGACAATGGAGCCCGTGGAGAGCATGGTCTGGTAGACGGCGAATACGATGCCGCGGAGGTGGGCGGGCGCAGCCTCGTGGATGTACAGTTGAGCGAAGGTGAGGAACCAGCCCACGGAGACACCTTGGGGAGACCAAAATCAGTCCCTGGCCCCGTCCTGGGTGGAAAGAGAAGGAAAAGGGAAGAGGCGAAGAATGACTTACCAAGAATAAGCCTGGCAACATACAAGGCAGCCTTACTGGTCGTTCCCAACTGGATACTCGTGGCGACGAAATTCAACACAGTCGCGGCCCACAGACCGTGTCGCCTGCCAAACCTGGCGCTGAAGGGCCCAACCATCAGACTCGACACGAAGGTACCGATGGTCATGAGCGAGGAGATCAACTGCTGCACGGTCGGGTCGATGTTCCATTTCTTCAGGTCGTCCGAGTAGTAGCCAAAGACCTCGAGGAAGCCCGGCATGGACAGGAAGCCGCCGACCAGGGCGTAGTCGAGCCCATACTGGAAGGTGGACAGGGTGGCGATGCAGCAGATGGCGAGGCATTTGCTGTGGCTTCGCACGTCGAGTTTGAGAGGGTTAGCGGAGACCGGGGCGGCGACCATTTTGGCGGTGGTGAAGAGAGACGAGTTGGGGAGATTGAGAGAGGATGAAATGGCCTCGATCAGGAGACGTCGAATGTAAATGTCAAGGTAAACGAGACAGAAGAACAATGTCTTTTCTCGCCGTCTTCTTCTCCTTCTCAAGTGACCAACGCAGACGGAGTCCGAAGCAGGGACAGAGACAGAGGGCAACAACACCGCTTTTTCTATCATCAATCTTTCATCTCTGTCCTCGGTTCTCCCTCCGGCAAAACGATACAAGACTGGAGAAGCAACCGGGTCCGCAACTTGCAAGTACCGAGATCTAAGTAAGCAGTATATCAGGAGCAAGGGTCCAGAGAGATGAACCCCATGGGGCATTCACGAGCACCACTCCCCCATCTCATCCACAAAGAGCACCACAATGCGGGAGGGAGAAGAAGTAGAAGAGTAGAGCAGAGCCCACAAGTCCACACAAGCACACATGCGGAGAGAACGGGGGGAGAATGCCCACATCCTTAGCATATCTCTTTGATTCCCACCTGTGATATTCGTCTCAAGATCTGCCGATCAAAGGCTTGCCCACTCACCTCGGGACTTGCTTGTCCTGACTTGTCTTTTCTTGAACACTGGACCCGATCCCACCGCCGAGCCACGCCCAGCCGTAGGAAACAAAAACCAAAGCAAGCATAGGTTTCCATCCCACGTTGAGTATGGCACGGAGCGGGGGGAGTACAGTAAACTCGACATGCCGAAGTGAAGGGAAGGGGGAGGGAGGGGCCCTTCCCGCGCTCCATAGTATGGGGAAAGAAGGTATGGGGAAATAAGAGAGGGAAGGATGCGGAGAAACGCACTTCGTACCTTACTAAGTAGAAGCGGAGAGACGTGAGTTCCTGAATGTAGGTACATACATAGGACGCGCCCTGGGATCAGAAATCGGGGAAGAGATCAAGGTAAAGGTAAGGGAAAAGGAATCCCGCGGGCCGTTCATTTCCCACGTATGTACTGTATCTGACTTACAATAGAGGAGTTCTTGACCTCACCTTGTCTTCCCACCTGCCTGCCACCTGGAAGCTGGCTTGCCGATACAGTAGACACACCAGACTCATTCGGAGTTCGTACGGAGGCACATACCTCAAGCCTTGTCCTCCCCACCCTGGCCCTCAACGGCATAGAGTGAGTCTTGCCCATTTCCCCAACGGCGAATGCCCGGCGTGTACTCCGTACTGTACGTATATGCACAGAAGGACATAGAGAGCGGGTGTGTGCTATGGCCATGGCCATGACCACTTAATCAACAAAGTTCGAAGAGGTAACTGCCGAAAAGTGTGGCGGCCGATAAGGCGTGAATCCCACATTCCTCGAGGTGACTGACATCTCTTCTCCCCCAGCCCCAAGCCCCAGGGTGGCAGGTAGGAGTGTCGATCACATCCGTGGTGAGGGCCCTGGCTCATTGAGTTTTGAAGGCTTTGGATAACACAAGTGAGAGTAGAGCGACCTTCTCCACAGTCTGGTAGTTGGTAGACCAAAGAGTGAGAGGTCCGAGGACAAACGACAAAACAAGAAACGTCCAAGTCGAGTCAAGATCTCCGCCGGCCGGTGCTTGGCATCTTTGGGCCGGCGGAACTCAGAACTTTGTCCGAAATTTGCGGGCTCCGATTATCCGATTACCCGGTTCATATGTTCATTTCATTCTTGATTTGGGTCGTGAAAATACTCTATTCGAAGCCTCTCGTCGCTCCTCATGGACAAACGATGCTCATATCCTAAACACTCCCGTTGCAATCACAGGAACACACTCATATCCCGGTCACAGAAACCGGTAGGTGGGAATACACCACACCCTCGCTCATGAAACACATATCGTTGTCCAGGGCTAGCATAGAAACCCAAACTCCCAGAATCCCGGAAACGCGCCGCCAGGCTCATCCCCGAGCACCTAGCGATACACCGGCGGCGAATTGGAATAGTTCTGCAGCGGAATGCCTCCTTGGCCATACAAGGGGAGAGGGGCCTCCCCCGTGTATTCTTGCTGTCCCTGGCCCTCACGGAAGTTAACAGCAGCAGGCGTGTTCAAAGCTCCCTTTCGTTGTTGCCGGCGACGCTGGAAGAAAATGACCGTGGTCACAAAGATCAGCATCAGCACCATGACCACGGAAAAGACAATCGCCGGGGGCGTGTTGTCCGCGAATCGAAACCCAACAATGCAGTTGATCAGGCCCAGAAGGATGGTGCCGGGACCGAGAATGCGATGTCCACGCATGATTTTCGCGGGCTGGCCCGTCTTCTTGTAAATGGAATGTCCAATGAATCCAATGGCCCACGTGAGGAGTACCAGGCCGACAATGATGAAACCGAAGATCTGGTGGCCGGCGGTCAAGCTAGGGCTCTGTTTTGGGTCAGTCTCACGCAGCTGTCTGTCACCACTCTTTGACTTACAATGTTGTTGCGTTTGCTGATAGCAACGCCCACCCCGGCCCCGACAGCAACCAGGAGGGCAGCCAGCGATTGGACGGCCCAATGCAGCCAGACCTTCTGAAAGACGCGCAGGAACAGGTATCCACCGGGAAAGAGGAACAAGAAGGCAGCGACCATGAGGAAAGCATGGAAGCCACTCCCTCTCCGGAATTTCCCTCCCAGCACCGGACCAGGGCCATTGGGGAGGTTTGTCGAGTCGGACGTGTCAGGCACTCCACCGGCGCCCGTCGCCGCCTTGAGATCCAATTTGAACGAGTTGTGTCCCTCATGTTGGCTGATCGCGGCCGCCACGTCGTTGGACTGCAGCTGTCCAGATGGTCCCGCCGCCCAAATCATATCCTGGCTGGTGCTGTCGACATTGACACTGCCCCCGCTCCACGAACGGCAGCCCGCACACTGGGCGTTAACGACGAAGGAGCCATCGATGATGCCGCTGCCGCTGAGGACATTGACCTTGACGTCCGAGGTGGATTTTGGCATGACGTGACCCGTCCCGAGACGCGGACTGATCGTGACATTGTTCCCATCTTGCGACGCATACGTGACAAAGATCAAGGAGCCCTTCATTTGGTTTCCAAATCCGAATGCCGCCCATGTTTGGCCCGCCGGTGCCGAGAAGTGGAAGAAGAGAGAATCGGAGCTGTCCGAGGGGACGTTGACGGCGACGGTGATGTTGTCATTGGGGTCGGGCGAGGTACCCCTCCCGACGTATATGGACGAGGGAACAGCGGCCTGCGCTGCGAGAACGAAGGCTGTTTGCTCGAACCAAGGGGGTGGTGGTTAGCCAGATAACTCGCTCGGAAGAGAACAGGTTGAGGTAGGGCGCTCGACTCACCAGCCAGGAACAGAGTGATCATGACCTTGATTCGGGATTGGGACTGAGATAGAGAGGACATGACTGCCCTAGTATGGGTGATATGCGACGTATTACTGCTAAGCGCCGAGAGATGCTCGCAGAAGAGGGGAATGACAGAGCAAGAGCCAGAATGTCAAGAGATGCGATGCGATGCCGCAAGAGACACAGAAGAAGAGAGGGAAAGAGACACGCAGTGCTCCGTCCGTAGAGAAGGGACAGACTGAGGGTGAGGGTGAGAGTGAGAGTGAGAGTACTCTGTAGATGATGGGAAGGAAGAATGAGAGAAGAGAAAGAGAAATCAGTGAGAATCAACTGTCAAGAACCAAGAATGGATCGATATGACACGGTCTGGGTCAGCGACTAGTAGTACAGTAGCTGATGCTGCGCGTGAAGACTCAAAAGTCAAGACTCAAAGACTCCGTACCAAGGCCGGGGTCGAGTGAGCAGTAGCAGTAGCAGTAGTAGCAGCAGTACTAGCGGACAGTCAGTCGATCCATGAGAGTCGAGACTCGAGACTCAACAGGCAGGCACTGACCGAGGACAGAGAGCAACGTCTGGCGCGTCGATGCCTATCATTTTGGGGCGCGCGCTGTCTGTCTGCTCAAAGTTCTCTCTCTCTCTCTCTGCCCCTGAAAATAAACCACAAACCCGCGCGTCTCACTGGTCACAGTTCTCGCTGCACACCAACCAAACACGTTCACCAGCCCCTGCGCCGAAACAAGGGGCCCGGGGGTCCGTCTGGCACCCCCATTGCGCCGCTGATGATTGGGGGCCGCGCGTGACTGGTGAAGTGTCCCGAGAACAGGTACGAGTACTCGTACGTACTGTAAACCTTCAAACTTCAAACTCCTCCCTCAGGTTCCAACCTCAGCAGCCCCCTTCGAAAGAGTCGCGTCGCGGCCAATCCCAAGACTCCACGAGTCAAAAAGTGGCACCCCTTGATTCCTTGAAACGGGCGCCGAGAAGCTTATCACAGTTAAGCGGCGCGGGAGGAGACTTCAGCCACGCGAAGATGTCCAATAACAGCGCCGGCGTTGGTCAACCGGCGCTTACGATACAAGTTAAACTTAGTTATTTTACCACGGTCCACAAGATTCCACTTTCAGACTTCAGCCTCATCCCAACATGGAACAGTAGTTTGGTCTGACGGAGAACAGAAGTCTTGTCCCGTGACCCGTGGCGGGATCGGGATGGAAATAGTAGCAGTCGGCCTGCCTTCGATTTAGCCGCATTGGCATCGTTGATACTAGGGCGCATTAGTTAACAGAGTTAGTTCTCCAAGTATTAACCCGACCCCATACAGAAAATAGACAAGACATTAATTTATATTGATCATTCATGTAATCCAACTTACACCTCTCTCTCCTCATTGCCTGCTCAAAACCACTCTTCCTGAAGATTCATAAAGTATCGCTGGAACGCCTCTGGCCGGACCGAGAAGTCCCCCACCGACGGCGACCAGCCCATGCTCAGAATGTCATTCGCCTGCAACGACACCTGCTCCGGCGTCCAGTTCGTGCCGGTCGTTGTCGACCCTTCTGACGGCATCTTATTATTGGCCTCGGCCATCATCCCGCTGCGGGTTCCCAACGGTTGTTGTTGTGCCTGGGTCGTCATCGTCGTCTCGTGCGCCGTCGCCAAGGGGAAATCCATCTGCATGCCCGTCGAGTATGGCTGTTCCGGCGTGCCCATCCCCCACGCCTCCATCGCCGACGAGACCACGTTCGCCGGGTAGTCTTGGAGAAACCGCTCCATTGGCGTCGAGCTGGAGATGTCCGAGAACAGAACGTCCGCGTTCGCCCTCTGGTTCGCCTGCGCCCGGGCCTGAGCTTGTTGTTGCGCCGCTCGCTGCGCCCTGGCCTTGGCCATCAGGTGCCGCAAGGGCTTCCACAGCATCCCCCTTTGGAACTTCAAGTTCCTCATCTTGTTGTCGTACACCGACTCGACCGCTCGCCACGCCCGCTCCACCTCCGGGCCCGGGGGCCGCGTGCAGATCTCGGACAGCGCAAACGCCACTGACTGCCATTGCATGTAGGTGCGGAAGAGCCAGCCCCATTTCGCTGTGTTTTCGTTCTTTTCCAGCAGGATTGAGAACTCTATCACCTCTACCGATGTGATAAAGACCCGGTCTCGAATCTCGGGCGCCAGCGGCGATTCCCCCTCGCCCCCACCAAACGTCCGCGGATGGTGCACCATCAACCACATCTTGGCCAGGATCAGCCGTGCCACCGTCGCCGCCACCCAGTAGATGGACAAGTTCATGTCGCAGTGTCGTAGATACTTCTCCTCTAGCTTGCGGTGACACTCGTCGATGGCCTTCTCCTTCTCCTCTAGGGACAGATCCGGACCGGTTCCTGCGACGTTCCCGGGACCGGTAAAGTTGAACCGGCGCGAAAAGATGCTTAATTCAAACCGGATCAGACAAAATGTCATCTCGGTCGCCCCGATCCTCTCCTGTGGATACTCCTTCATGCCCGGGTAGATATCGTCGTCATTGAAATTCAGCGGCATCTTCGTGTCGTAAAATTGTTCCGTGAACGTGGGATCCGTCCCGTGGTCCTCGGCCGCCCGATTGTCCAGCAGAGAGAGCTGCCACCACAGTCGCCGTCGCATTTCCATGTCGAACGGATTTAACCCAAAGTGGCTGCCGTCCCGGTGGATGCCCAACGCCTGCGCTAGATGGATCGCCAACCCTCCCAGCGCCCACACCAACCGCGAATCGTCGCAATGTCGAACGAAAATGAGGAAGAAGGAAAAGGCCTGCAGACACATTAGACTCGAGCTGTTGAGAAAATCCGCCCGCGCCAGAGCCTGCTCCGTGGCAAAGCGGTATTTTCGCAGCAGAGTGGGTTTGTCCTCGTCCAGCAGCTGCTCGCATTGTTCCGGCGTCAGGCTCACCACGGCGCCAAAATAGATGGCGAAGAGCAAGGCCTCGGCGGGTTTGGAAACGCGGTCGAGGTTGCTGGCGGCGTTCATGAGAATCGTTTTGGCGGTCGGGCGATGCAAAATGCGCACGACGGGGTCCACATTCTCCTTGAACACCTCCCAGAGGATGAAGATCTGGCTCGGAGTGGGATGCAGCTCGCGCAAGTCATGCATGATGGATGAGTAGCCAAAGAGGAACGCCTGGTGATTGGGTGACCGCTCCTGCTCTGGGGAGTCGGGATCATCTTCGTCGTCGGTGGTGGAAGGGTCCAACAAGTCCCGCATTTCGGCAATCTGCTACCCAGCAACATCAGTCACTGTCACTCTCGCGACCTGGTTCGGACCCGGAAGGAGTGTCTTACCTCGTCGCTCATGCCCGTCCAGAAGGCATTGCTCACGTATCGGCTGCGATCCTCATTGATGACCAGCCGACCCAGGTGCTTATCGATCGACTGTCTTTTGGCATCCGACCGATCAGAGGTGGGTGAGTCGCCAGACTGTGCGTCACCAAAGCGCGCCCGAACATCGGCAGAGCCAGTGACGGCGGGCGATACCATACCATTGTCGTCCACATGGGCCCCCAGGCTCTGCACCACCCCCTCCAAGCGTCGCAGTCGGGCGAGTAGCTCAGCATCCGGTGGTTTCCTCGACTTCCTGGGCGCCCTCCCCGGGCCTGGAAAGACACACTCGATCCCTGCTCTTACACAGTTTGCACATGGGTTCTCTTTGTTACATCTCACTTTTCGGCGGCGACAGGTGACACAGCTTCGAGGGTTCAGCCGCGGGGCGGAGGTCGTCTGAGGAGTCCCCGCCGCAGCTGTAGCGGGAGGGAGAGGAGGGCCGCTGTCTTCTTGGGCCAGGTCAGGCGTCGATGGCGATTGGGGCACGTCTTCGATATATTGGGACATATCCATCTTGGCTGTCAACTCATGGTGGAACGGTCAGGTTTCCTTGCTTCACCGCGCGCGAGCCTGGAGCGAAGCGAACATGCATCGGCTACAGACAGCACAGGAACACAAGATCTGTCCTGTACTCGCAGAGGTCGGCCGGTCGGAGGGAATTGGGAGAAGTTGGGAGGAGTCACCAATGCGGATGCGGGAGTGGGCATGTGCAGTCGACGGGCGCTGCCAAGTGCTGAATAATAAGGGTCTCGACAGCCCTGAGCGGAATCGTCGTCCGTGAGCAAGGTCGTACAAGGGACAGGGACGGTGGAAGTCAAAAGTCGCAGCGACCGCGGGCGTGAGACGAGGCAGACTGTTGTGTTGTACGAAGACGGAGGACAGGACGGCGCCGAGGGATTTTCAGACCGCAGGGACGGCGGGAGTCAAGTCAAGTCAAGTCGGTGACGCTGAAATTGGTGACGGCATCTGTGAACTCTGAAGTCCGCCTGAGAGTCGATCGGCGGGCCGGCACCGGGCTTTGTTCGCGCCGGGTTGCTTCATCCGCTCAAGCTCACAAGATGATTGGACTCCTGGCGCACCTGACCTGGGCACACCGGCGACGCCGTATCACAACCACTCCGGAGTGCCTCCTGTCCTGCTCTCCTGCTCTCTCCCGTCTCCCGCTCCGCCCGCCGCCCCTGTCCACCCCTATTACAGATGTACGTACTACTAATGTGAATTGCAGTAGTCCGGGGGGGATATCATATGGGTGTCCTCGTCCCGGGCACATATACGGTATACCTTTACCCCGACGACCGACGCTCCGACGTCGGTTTGCTCGTCTACGAGGATGTAGGTACGCGTTTGGCGGAACATGTGCCATGCATGCCATGACTCATCAATGTAGCACTCCGGATAGGTGGAAAAATACATGAGCGATTTAACGACTCTACTCCAGAGAATGGTCGGTGGTCAGTGGCCACCTCCATCCCGCTGCCATCCATTGTGTGGCCTCGCCGCCAAACCGGTCGTCGTCAACACCTTGATCAAGTTCCCATCTGTACGGTCCCAAAAAGCAGCAAACACTCCGCCCCTCCGACTCATCAACGGGGAAACATGTCGACCAAAAAACACAGTATATCGAAATGGTGGTGGAAGTGATGATGGTAGGGCCCCTCATACCGCCGCAATACACCTCGCTCCGGGAAAATCATTGCCCAAACCCCCCTAATCAACTCATCCAGTGCCCGCTGATGCATCGTCCAGAATACGAACAAGAAGTCTTGCAACAACCAAAGCAACCATCAAGCCAGACGTATGCTTATTGACTGTGAGCTCTCAACAGAACCTGATCACGCAAATTAGCTCTAGATGATCTCTCATCCCGACCACGACATTGAACGTACGCTGCTAGCCGCCGCGATCGGGTCGACTTCGCCGTCCTTGCCCACAGATGGACTCTCCGCGCTGCCGTGATTCACCGGCCCGGACGTCGTTACCGATCTTTCTGCGAACGGCGGCCTCAGACCCGACCCGGCTGCACCAGCATCGCTCTTGACCACGGAGTCGGGCGTTTTGCCGTCTGCGGGGTTACCATTGGACCCTACCGTCGACTTCGTCCGGGCGTGTTTGTGGAAGATGTCCGTCACCCGGTCCGAGGCCACGCGCAGAATCGTTTGCATGAGGATGTTCTGCTTCAGCGGTTTCGAGAGATATTCGTCCATTTGCGCCTGGATGCATTTCTCACGGTCGCCCAGCATCGCATGCGCCGTCAGCGCCACGATCGGGGTTCGGGGAAGCCCCTTCTCCTTCTCATACTGTCGAATCTCTCGGGTCGCTTCAAATCCTCCCATCACCGGCATCTGCACGTCCATCAGGACAATGTCGAAGCGAGTGTCCTTGATCGCGTTGACCGCCTCTTGGCCATTGCCGACGACCGTGACCACGTGGTTGTATTTTTCCAAGATCTTGATCGCCACCTTCTGGTTGACTTCGTTGTCTTCCGCCAGCAGTACGTTGAGCGACTTTTTGTAGTCCTTGATGAGAGGCGTAGACCGACCTTCCAGCGCCGGGATCATGCAATTGCCCAGATCGATCAGTTGGCACGGCGTCGTCATGTACGAAGCGATGCCCAGGTCCAGCACCGTCTTCAAGCTGATCGACACCGTCGCGTTGAGGAGCACCATCGGGATGTACTTGAACTTGTCGAGCTCTCGCAGTTTCTGCGCCGTTTGGAGTTCGTCAATGACAATCACGTCGTAGCCGGCCTCCGAGGGCTTCCCTCTCCTATCGGTGATAACAGGGTCTGGAACGTCCGCCTCGTTGTTGACAACCTGGGCGCTGAGGCCTAGCTCCTCGATCAACGTAGGCACGCGCTTGAAGAATGACGAAATGCCTTTGTCCACCACCAGCACTTTATGCTTCCGGAAGGGATAGAGCTGCGAGCTGATGACGCTGATGTCGTCCGTCGCATACTTGACGATGCAAGAAAAGTGAAATTCGCTGCCGTGCCCAAAGTCGGACGTCACCCACACCTGGCCACCCATAAGGTTGACCAGACGCTTGGAAATGGACAGCCCAAGGCCCGTGCCGCCGAACTTTCTCGTGGTCGAGCCGTCAGCTTGCTGGAAGGTGTCGAAAATGACGTCCAGTTTGTCGGACTGGATGCCAATCCCCGTGTCGGACACCACGAATTCAAAGGGGAACTCGTCAGTGGCACAGTTGGAGATCAGGTCCTTGGATTTCTTGATCGACACCTTGACCTCGCCTTGGTCGGTAAACTTGATGGCATTGCCCACCAGGTTCAGGATGATCTGTCTCAGTCGGAATGGATCACCCACGACGTAGTCGGGGACTGAGTTGTCCACGTCAAAGGCCAGACACAGGGATTTCTCGTTCGCCTTGACCGCCAGCGACTTCAGGGCGTTGAAGACGGTCCCGCGGATAGTGTAGGGGATGGCCTCGATGGCCATGCGATTCGCCTCGATCTTGGAAATGTCGAGAATGTCGTCGATGATGGTGAGCAGACTGTTGGCGAGATTGTGAACGGTGTTGAGCATTTCGCGCGAGTGAGGCTTCAAGTCGTCGGTGTCAAGCGTGAGTTGTGTCATACCGATGATGCCGTTCATCGGAGTGCGAATCTCGTGCGACATGTTGGCCAAAAACTCCGACTTCGTTTGGTTGGCCAGCTCTGCGGCTTCGCGAGCTGCCGTGTTCCTTTGGATACTGTCCCGGAGGTTCGAAATCATCTGGTTAATCTTGCGCTTCAATTCGTCCATCTCTCCCGAGGCGTTGACGCTGATCAACTTGGAAAAGTCACCTTCCGTGGCGGCATCCGTGATTTCGCCAAACGCGCGCACCTGGGCCGTCAGGTTCTCGGCCATGGTGTTGACGTCCTCTGTGATCTCTTTCCATCGACCACTCACGTCGTGCACGTTGGCTTGTCCGCCCATCTTGCCATTGACACCCACGTCGCGTGCGACCCGTCGCAGTTCGTGGGCAAATGTGGCTAGTCGGTCCACCATGTTATTGATGGTGACTTTCAGCGTCAGGATTTCTCCCTGCGCCTGGACCTCAATTTTCTTGTCCAAATTGCCCGCGGCGATGGCCTGGGTCACGTCCGAAATACTTCGCACCTGGTCAGTCAAATTCGAGGCCATGGTGTTGACATTGTCGGTCAGGTCCCGCCATTTGCCCTCGACGTTATCCACCTTTGCCTGTCCGCCCAGAGTCCCGTCAGTGCCGACCTCGCGGGCGACTTTGCTGACCTCAAACGCGAACGTGTTCAATCGGTCCACCATGGAGTTGATGGTCACCTTGAGATCGAGGATCTCTCCCTGGACACTGGCCGTCACCTTCTTCGACAGATCGCCGTTGGCGACCGCGGTGGTGACGGTGGCAATCTCTCGCACTTGTGTGGTCAAGTTCATGGCCATGCCGTTGACATTCTCGGTGAGATCTTTCCAGGTGCCTTCGACATCATGCACAGTGGCCTGGCCTCCCAACACACCATTCGTGCCGACTTCCTTGGCCAAGATGGTGACCTCCTGCGCGAATTGCTGCAATTGATCGACCATGTTATTGATGGTGATTTTGAGGCGGAGAATCTCGCCCTTGCAACTTGCCGTGACTTTTCGGGTCAAGTCACCTTTTGCGACGGCGGTGGTGACCATGGCAATATCTCGCACCTGGGTGGTCAGGTTATCTGCCATGGCGTTCACACTCTTGGTCAATTCCATCCATGTACCCTGGACGCCGTCGATTTGGGCTTGTCCGCCCAAAACGCCTTCTGTTCCGACGTCTCTGGCCACGCGGGTGACTTCGGTGGCAAATGTACGCAGTTGGTCCACCATGGTGTTGATTGTATGCTGAAGTTCGAAGATTTCACCCTTGGCGCGACTCTGGACCTTTTGACTGAGGTCACCACGAGCCACAGCCTTGGTGACCGTCGCAATTTCTCGGACTTGGTCCGTCAAGTTTGCGGCCATAATGTTTACTGCTCACAGGTCAGTTTGAGCTCCGCAGGGCCAGGGCGGAGCGCAGTTCATACCATTGTCCGTCAATTCTTTCCAAATACCATGTACGCCGCTGATTTGAGCTTGGCCGCCCAAGATACCTTCGGTTCCGACTTCGCGGGCGACACGAGTCACTTCGCTTCCAAAGATTTCGAGTTGATCCATCATGGTGTTGATGGTCACTTTGAACGCGGCAATTTCATCGTCCATTTCAGTCGCCTGAATCTGGACGCGTTTGGACAAATCGCCATTGGCGACTTGCGTGATGATTCCGCCGATTTCTCGGAGGGCTTTCTGGAACGCTTCGTTGGCCTGTTGGTGTTTCCGCAGCTCTCTTTCCAAGATTGAGACATCTTCATTTTCCACACGCATAAACGCCTGTTTGGCCTGCTCTTCAGAATTACGGAGCCCGAGACTAATCTCTGCAATTGTCTCTCGTTGAGTCTTTATTTGTTCGGCTTGTTTCTCGACATGCTCTCGGAGGATGCTGATATCGTCTTCGCTCACGGTGCGGCCTGGTTCGGCGGGACCCAAGGATTCTCTGGCGGCAAGAAGGTTGTTGACGCGTTTGGATTGACTGGAACTGACCGGCGCTTTCTCATTCGCGGCTGCAGTCGGATCAGTGTATGCCTCCCCCAGAGAACCTCGAGGATCGGACGGACGTGACCCGGGCGAAGCGGGACTCGGGAATTCACCTGGGGTGTCTGGCAGCGAACGGCCGACCACGTCGGCACGAGACTCCAGATAGTGAATCCGTCGTGCAAGGGCTGCGATCTCGGCTTCGAAGTCTTCTTTGGATTCAGAATCGTCGCCGGGTAGTCGATAGGGCGGGAGTTTCAGGCCGTTGGTATATGAAGAGTTTGCGGTCGAGCCCCTGGCCAATCCTCGCAGAATCGCCGCCGCGGCTGCCAGTGTCTCGTCGGGACGAGACATGGGCGCTGCGGATGTCTCTATAGATTGATCCTCCTCATGAGCAGCGATGGGGAACGGCTGGTGGCAGGCGTGATTGATGTGCCAGAGGGCTCGGGTTTTGGGCTGCGTCCAGCAGCGGAGACAAAATGGCCGCAGAGCCACTTTGGCCTGAGGGGTGTAAGCCACAGGGATGTCGGGTGGAGGACGAGGAGAACGGTGATGAGAACGAGAAGGCTGAGGAAGAGGAGGACGCCGACGCCGACGACGATGATTTCAAGGATGCAGCGATTGTTCGAGGGCAGCGGCAGTCGCAGGCATGGGGCGGTCAGGCGGGCTTGAGGTGTGTTGGAAGAGAGTTTCCACCGAGACTTTTGGGGGGTTGTTACGTCTGGATGCACGGGCGCGGGCGCAGGTGCAGGTGCAGGAGAACAGAGGACCGCAGACGACGGGTTCAAAGCCTAGAGATTTTAGACGATCAATTTCCGCGCGCCAGGCCGAGGACGATTGGCTGGCTTCAGGCTTGGGACAGGTGGGATGGGGGGAAGAGCCTGAGAGAATGGGTACCCAGAGGATGTCGAGTACCGCTGAATGCCACTCAAAGGAACGCCAAACGACGCTAAGGGCCCCATTGCCAGTGCCAGTTGGGCCTACCACCAGGATTGCGGGTGCCGGTGCCCAGTGCGCGTCCAACTGTCGGGTGGGTTTCTAGGAGGTGAGGCGACACGCGAGTTGGGAGTAAAGAAAGTAGTAGTACGTACTCACGATGCACTGATCCAGTCTTCCGTACCCTGGGTGGAGGCAGCGGATGGATAGGAGGTATCTTAGGTGTACGATAGGAAGAGAAGACAAAGGAAATATAGGGCGAGCAACAGATGTCTCTTCCGCGTTCGTCGTTGAGACGCCGCTTGTAGGGGATGCGAGGATGAGGCGAGTGAAGATGAGATGGTCAGGCAACTTCAAGGTGCTGGCTGTGGCGGATGGCATAAGACAGGCGCAGGCCGGGCATTCATTACTGCCGCACGCTACCTTACACTTCCTCCCTCGACTTGTACTGTACCTCAGGCTCTCGCTGCGCAATGCGCAGGGCGCTCCTGCACTGTCTGAAGATCTTCTCCTTCAACTACTTGTCGTAGGCGAGCAGCACCGTCCGAGTGGACAGTCAGGTGTTCAACTCAACGCCGTCCTCGACTCCTCGCACTGCTCCCTGCTCAGTGCTCAGTGCTCAGCACCTTACAGTACGGAGCACGGCAGCCCCTTCTGAGCCTGGCGAGTCGTGACAAGACGCCCACGCCCGAGAAATGACGGAGGGGCGCATTAGCGCAGTGAGGAAATCGAGGAATCGGGTTGGGAGCAGGCTAATGGGACGTGGGACGTGGAGCCCTGTCTCCGGTGGTGAGCCAATGATCGAGGCTTACCGCCGGGGGGGCTTGTTTCGGCTGGCGGGGGGTTCTGAGGGGCCTGTCACCTGTAAACTCTGTGATTCTGTGGTGGCCGGCTGGTGATTGGCCGGCTTGTTAGACCGCGTTGAGATGGTGGCCCGAGTGAGCTTCAAGTTCGGGAAGGAAGAACCCTCTCCGGGCGCGTCGTACGAGTAAGTTGTCGGGCTCTTTCCTTCGCCTCACACACCTCTCAGTGGTGCTGGGTGCTGAGTGCACGCTGCACACTGCACACTGCACACTGCGCACTCTTCTGAGAAGTCTCCTCCCAAGTCCTGCGCTCTTGTCTCCCACTCTCACCTGCGCCGGTCCTCATCTCACCCGCACCGCACCCTCCACCTAACAACCATCCAAGAGCTTGTGGCAAACGCGCCACCTCGCGACCAGTACAGGTGCACCACCCCTTCGCGAGACCAAGAGCCGCTCTCGGGCGCCCAAGCCTGAAACGCTGCGTTGGGATCTGCAGGGAGTGGCACTGTGGAAGGGGTGAGTCGCTGCCTACTCGTAAGGTACCTGGTAGGTGCAACAAGAGGCAACGACCATGAACTGATACTGAGTCAACGGCTGTTCACGAAGAGGGCAGCATGCTTCATTATTATTATTGATTGCAATGACTTTCATCATCCCTCCAGCCATCCATGTCAGCATCTCTGCACACACTGCACGAATTCCCTGCTTTTCGCCCTCCCTCCCTCCCTCCCTCCCTCCCCACTCCTCAGGCTCCCAGGCTCGAGTTGCAGTCCTGGACTCCTGGTGCCGCCTCTCGAGCTGGACGTCCCCGTTCCTATTGGTTCCACCGCGTCGCCTGGACATCAGTTCCCTTCAGTTGTGCGCCACTGCGCCGGCATTCTCGATCCACCGCTAACTTCTTGTTTTAGTCGATCCACGAGACTCACGAGCGGAACGATGTGTCTGGTCACCTTGTCGAGGCAACTCGCCTCACGAGTCACGACTTGCACCATGCTTTGTTTCCACGAAGCCGGCTTCCTTTTGCATGGCAACGGTCCTGCAAGTCGCGACTTAGGCAACTGGGCGCACGGCGACCCTGTCAGTTTACTATGCCCCGCCAATAATCACGACAAGTGGAATATGACGTCCTTTTGTCACACCTCTTGCTATCAGCCTATCCCCCGCAAACTGTGGCCCTAAAGCGATGTCTTCCTACCAAGGTTCCAATGGCCCAACCTAGCGAGGAAGATCGGTCAGATTTGTGTCTCGGGAGACGCTGTTCCCCTGGAGCTGCCCCAGATTTCGGAGGCCTGGAGAGAGGGCAAGAGCCAGATATGGGAAATTGGCAGGTCTCCCTAGCCTCCCGCTCTTCAGGGAGGCTCTAGATCACAGAAGAGCACAGTCACGAACCAGGTATAGTATGCCTCTTCAAATCGTCAAAGTCTCCTTGTCCTTTTTTGGTATGTGTTGCTCATCTCACACTTACTCCGGCGAAGCGCCAGAATTGACGATGCTCCCTCCCAACGATGAGCTCGTCAAGGGCGATGCAAGGGCCAGAACACTATTCGAAGACTTGTGCTCCCTAGCCCCATGGCGACTTTGAAACTTGAGATCAGCGGACGCTGATCCCGCCGCGGCTGGCAACCCCTGGCAATGAAAGACTGTTTCAGATTTACGCTCGGTCGCTTATTACTAGACTCGAACGTCCCTTCCACTGCACTTGCAGATCCAAAGCCCCTCCTCCAGGCCACCGGTCAGGGCTCTCCAGGATCAGGCTCGCCGCTCTTGGGGTCTCAATACTCAGTGCCGGGTGCAATCCTGCTGCGTACTCGTCGAGAGTTGAGACATCTGGTCTAGCGTCTGAATGCAGTCCTAGCGCACGATGAGCTTATGTCGACGTCTTAACTTGTAATGCAGGAGTCCTCCGTACCCGGCAATGTGCTACGCGATATACCGCTGTCGAAACAAAGAGATTGAATCCGTCGCTCAGCCTGCCTGATTGTCGGGCAGCCCATAGAAAAAACATCTATACCGGCAGCCACGAGAATCTCCCTGACAGTCTGTATTTTGCTGAATTTATTGGAAGCAAACGTAAGTATCGAAAGAACGCTGCACATGGACGCCTTACCCTTTGCCGTCACATCCTCTTCCAACAGAAAAACCTAGGACTAAAGTCCACCAAGCACAAAACGGGTTTGTTTCATATGGACGCGGAGAGCCATGGGGGAATCATCGCTTGCAAAGTAACCCTGACGCCTGCGCAATCTGAAGGCGACGAGTTGCATAATGGTGTCGTCTTGCTTCCTACCGATTCCGCTCCAGCTCTTTCTCCGTCTTCTTCTTCTCCCCCTCCTTTTCACTCTCCTTCTCTTTCTCCTTCTCTTCCTTCTCATCTCCTTCCACTTTTTTCTTCTCTTTCTCCTTCTCGTCCTTCTCATCTCCTTCCACTTTTTCCTTCTCTTTCTCCACTTCCTTCTCCTTCGCCTCTTTCTCGGTCTCCTTCTTCTTCTTCTCCTCCTCCTTCGGTTTGTCATTTTCCGCCTCCGTCTCTGAGGCCAACGCCTGCGCCGGCTCATTCTCAAAGAACAACTTGGCCACATCCAATGCCTTGTGGATATCGGTGGTAATGCGCGTGCATTCGCACTCCTTTGTCCAGGTGTAATGGAAGTTCAAGTTCTTGCCGAGCTTGCTATCCATCAGCACATGCGGTACGCCGATCAAGGTGGCCAGGATATGGCCGTGCAGACGGTCCGTGATGACGAAGCGGGCGGAACCCAACAGTTGGAACCCGTCTACGGCCTTGGCCCAGGCTCGTTGCGATTTGCCCTCTTCACCCTTGATTCCGGGGGTGTCGGCGAAACGCCAGTCGACCTTGTTATAAGTCACGTTGCCGATGTCTCCGCCGAGGTCGAGCTTGCCTTCGCCCCATTCAATTCCCTTCGAGTCTCCCGCCGAGATCTCTTTGTCCTTCCGAGCGAGAATGAGGATGTCGTGGCTGTATCCAGCGGGTCGTGTGTCAGTCAACGAGGGTATGAACGAAGGAGGGGGGCTGGAGATTTGCGGCTCGACTCACGTTTTCTTCGTTTCCGTGCGGAAATCCGACCGGTTCCCCCACATGAACGCAATATCTGGGACCAGGTCGGTCTCGATGCCCTTGATATCGCCGAACGTATCCTTGAGCCACTCATAGCTCGGCCGATCGCGTGCCGCCAGCTGCAGGTCGTGGTGCTTGCTGAACGCTTCCAACGTCTCCTGGATCCGGTCCTCTTTGGTCATATGAATGCTCTGCGGGAACGCGCGCACCGAGACATTGGTGAAACTCGAGATCATCTTCATCCTCGACGGCTGGTCCTCCCAGTAGTAGTCGTTGAAGTTGCCGCCTCCGGCCATGACGATGGCTGAGTGAGGACGGTGATCCTCCAGGCTCTTGGTGAATTTTGTCATGTCGCATTCGTCCATAAACCTGTGGGAAGGGAGCGGGTGAGTAAACAAGCCTCTCTTCCTTCGCTTGTTGTAACGCTTACCGACAAGATTCCATGGTCTCGATTCCAAGCATACTCAAAAGAATCTGCTGTGCCGACCAAATGGCTGCGTCTCCTTTATTTTCGGTCTCCAGATATCCCCAAATATTGGCGTAGCGAATGCCCTCGAACCGCTTCGTATAGGCGTGAATGAGTCGCTGCTGGAGGTCGTTGACGAGGTCCTCGCACCCATGGCTCGGAGGTATGCTCAGGTCGTACGAGATGAAGGGCACCTTGTCATGGTCGTCAAGCGTCACCTCCTTGTGGGCATCTGTCTTCTTATCGCGAGAGTCCTCTTCGTCATGCTCGGAGCTCTCTTCGCCTGCGTGGGAGGGTGCCGACCACGAACTCGGCAGCAATGGTGCCCAGTGGGAACCGACATTCGGCAAGGATGGGAGCCGTGACTTGACCTCGTGTGTGCGGAGGAGCAGCACGATGCTGACGACGAGGATCAGGGAGACTGCGAGCACCGGGCCGCGATCACAGCGGACGAAGGTGCGCATCGTGGGCGATGGCGGACGATGGAAGACCGCTCAGTCACTGACTTATTCAACCAAGAGAGATAGAGGAAGGAAGAAAGAAAGAGTGCAACGATACGGTTCAGGCCGTGCGAGAGTTGTGGATGCGAGGAAAGGGGAAGAGCAAAAGTACCAATTGGTTCAACATCCCCTTCGCAGAATGCATGTCTCCCCTCGTCTTCTCTATATCGGATCCTCATGTCCACGTTGACAGGTCCCTGTAGGTTGTCGCAGTGTGCTCACAAGAGATGACCCTTGTGCGTTGGAGCCTCATCTGTCCTCCTGTCTGTCTCGAGGCACGTCTCTTGAAATGTGACAGCTGTCGGTCCAGCCTGGGCTGACCTGAGCCTTGGTGGCTATTTTTGCCCTGGGAAGTTGTGAGGTTTGAGAAATTGGCCGCCGCTGTGTGCTTGGGTGTTGGACATGATCCGCAAAGCAGTCAACCCTGGAGCAATTCGAGATGGATCAAATGGGTTTGTTCACGCTGCCAGTGAGTGTGCCATTACAACCCCTATCCTCCTCTATGTGACCCCGGTGGCCGCCACTGAAAAGGCTCACAGACCCAGTGATAGCGGAGGCTCAGCGACCCCTATAATAATATGGACCTCTCATACTCGTCTATAGAGATCCCGCCCCACTGTTTCTTGCCAAGAGATGTCATCCGAACCAATCACGATCACGCCTTTTCTGACAGGAATTGCGCCATACGTTATACTCGATTTCTACTTGACATTTGTCTTGGACTCTTGGTCGACTCAGACTGCGGTTTCAGATGGGTGTCAAGGCTCGCTAAATGTACCAGCCAATCAAAACATTCTATAGGGGTCTGGGGAGAACGAGTCAGAGCGCTGACTCGACTAAATCTCTCTAAAAGAGAGTCGGAATGTTTTAAATGACGGCAAAGCCCTGCACGTGACTTAGCTCCAATCCTCCGCAAATCCTCGCTCGCTTGGAAGCACGCAATCTCGCACGTGATTTAAGCGAAGATTCAACATCCAACACATCCGAAGAGTGAAAGGTTCTCAAAGACAGCGACTGCAACGCGATTTCTCGATGAGGCAGCGTATAATTCGAGCGACGACATCCATGTCGCTATAGGCGAATGCATAGCAATCCCCCAACACACCTATTGGCTCTCAGACCGTTCTAAGCTCTGGCAAGGAGGCGGCTTTGCATCTTGGCGCTGAGCCTTGTGCCAATATGGCTCATTGGGCGGAGATAGACAAACTCAATTTCTACTTACGAGTTGAGTTCTTCAGCCTCACCCCCGCTCGTCAGACGAACCTGCAAGCCTGGGTCTCCATCAGTTCGCCACGGATTCTGCCACACCGCCAGAGTTCTGTCTGTCAATCAATCAACCATGAAAGTTGAAATCTCCCGCAGGAACGCCTCGCAGCCTCTTCATCTATGGCCACTGCTTGTACCCCTTCTCTTCTCCCTATCAGCCACTTAATGCGTCTGCCCAGGCGGCCCATGACCGGACGCGTTCGTGATGATGGAGCACTTCTCATGGGCAAGCGCAGATTCCCCTGGTCTCCTGGGCTGTCAGTTCAAGTCATGGTTCCTTCATCGTAATTGGGCTGGCTATACTGCAGTCCTCGCATACTCTGGTCAGTTTCCCTTTCTTCGTCAACTTTCCCATCTGCGCCCTGAGTCTCGTTACTGTCTTGTTTGGCCGGATTTTTGAATGTCCTGAGACTGCGTGCCCTTGAGAGCCTGCGCAGTTGGGACACCATGGC
Organism: Exophiala alcalophila; assembly: GCA_001599775.1. NCBI lineage: Eukaryota > Fungi > Ascomycota > Eurotiomycetes > Chaetothyriales > Herpotrichiellaceae > Exophiala > Exophiala alcalophila. Next base: position 2,199,813 of record BCHY01000004.1, read on the forward strand.
TCTCCCTCGACGATTCCTCCCGCTGCTGTACCTGGTGATTCTCACCCTGATCACTCTGCCTCTGATTGTCTATCTGTACCGCGACGCAGCCTCTGTCTCTGCCTGGCGGTCGAAGATCCCCAAGCTCCCCGAACTCCCCAAACCGAACTGGAAGCTCCCGACGACGGGCTTATTTGGCGACAGCACGCCGAAGGAGCCGGTGAGGATATGGATCGTCGAGTCGACGGGTGCACACGATGAGGTTCTGGCCGCTCTGGTGCACTCGTTCGGCGGACACGACAATGCAGAGATCACTGTGTTCCGCAAGCGGCAACGGTACCACATGAACGAGATCGTGGACAACTTCACGCTCACGACGCCCATCAGCGCGTACAAGAACCTGGACGGCTTCATCGCGGCCGTCAACCACAAAGACCCTGAACAAGCGCCACCGCACATCGTGGTGTCGACGACGTGCGAGTCCGAACTGCTCGTCCTGCCCGGCGAGTTCCGCACGCTCCGGACCAACTCGACGGCACACCTGTTCTGCGTCATCCACCATGCGGACCAGTGGGAGCGTGGCACGCACGTCAACCTGGCCAAGGAGTGGCAGGCAGACGGGCGCGTCGACTGGGTCGGCCTGAGCCAGCACACGGTCGACTTCCTGGTCAACACCACGATGCCCAAGTCGTGGAAGTTGACCGAGCCTGTGACCACACACGTGTACCCGCCCGTGTTCCCCGTGCAGCGACAAGACGACGACAACGGCGAGGTCGCGCTGACCATGCAAGGCGACTACTCGTCCGGACGGCGCAACTACGGCCGCATCTTCAACCACCTGCACACGCTGATCGGCAAGGCAAAGGACTGCCCTGCCAACACGGACGGCCAGAAGGTGGCGCTGCACGTGGTGGGCAACGGCAACCCGCCGCAAGTGCCGGACCGGGTGAAGAAGAACGTCTCCTTCGACAAGGACCTGTCATACCCGGACTTCTACTCGCTGCTGTCCACCTCGTTCGCCATCCTCCCGGCCTTCGCCTCCACCGAGTACTTCGACCGCAAGGCCTCGTCCTCGGTGCCGGCGTCCCTGATCGCGGGCGCCCCGATCCTCGCCAGCCAACAACTCCTCGACGCCTACAGCTACCTGCCGCGCGAGGCCGCCTGGCTCTCCCTGCCCGGCGAGAACGAGATGATGGCCCTGGAGCGCCTGCTCTGCCAGCACGACAAGTTCCTGCGCAAGAAGGCCGCCGTGCGCCGCGTCGCCGACGAGATCATGGAGCAGAACAGACGCAACACCAAGGACTGGGTCGCCGATGCCATGGCCAAACTGGATGAACTCCCGGCCCAGGATTCGAACGACAAGAACAATAACATCGCCGACACCGACAAGGATAAAGAGGGCAAGGGTGCCTCGAAGAGAAGTATCCAGCAGGAGATCTCGTGCATCCGACCTGCCAGGGGCTTTTCGGTCTGCTGAGTTGAAAGTGTCAAGTATCAATGGGGACGGTAGGGGAAGAAAGAAGGGGTGTAAATACTAGAGATGGGATGAGCCTGTGCATATCTTCATTGGCTGGAGTATTATTGCTATTACTATCATCGGATCGGACAGGCGGCGTATTTGAACTAGTATCCCGGGGAATGGAGATTAGCATCACATTTTGCTGAGATTTAGATGCGTACATATCACCCACATTCGCTCTTGTGGTTTCTCGTCTTTGCACTTTGTCCGTTTCACCCCAGGCCTCCGCTCCGTATCAGCCGTAAGAAGCACGGGATGTAGTAAGCGAAATCTATGCACAAGATGGCACGGCCTATGATAATCAATTCCCAACTCTGTGTAATACAAGACAATACATGGCCAGACAATTAGTATGTATGTACGCATCTCGTCGGAACTACATGACCGCAGCAGCGCCTTGGCTTTTTCCAGCAAAGAAGCCGGAGCGCATCATTATTGCGCAAAGCTGAAACTATCCCCGAGCTCGCTTCCATCCCTTTGGGTCAGAGTGTCCGTGCTTGACCGGCGGCAACTCAACATGAACATCGAACAGACAGACGCCTTCCATCATCGCGATCATCGCCAGGAACAACAACAATCCAAGGTCAAATGCCAACTAACTCCCAGGCGAACCGGGCTTCCACCCGCCACCTGCAGCAGCCTCCTCGTCGAACTTCTCGTTCTCGGTCTCCGACAAGGAAATGACGGATGAGCGGCTGGAAGAACTGGTCTGTTGGTCCATATCCACCAGCTGAGTGTACCGACCGCGCGACCTCGTGGACTGACCGTGCTGGTACCGGTCGCAGGCCCAGCCGTACAAGGCGCTCCCCGCGAGGATCAGGGCCATGCTTCCCGCGCGGTCGATGGTGAGGACCTCGCCGAGCACGACGACGGCCAGGGAACTCTGGGCGACGCCGCGTGCTGCGGTGACCATCATGTGCGTGGTTGGGGATGTCACGCCGATCTGCATGAAGGTGGCGATGGTGAGCAGGAAGGACGACACGCCCGTCAGGAGGGCTGAGGCTAGGAATCGCCGTAGCATGTCGGCTGCCTCGGGGTCGACGTAGTTGGGTGCGGCGTCGGCGGGGGCACTCCTGGAGGCGACGACGGCGGCAACTGTGGCGGCCGCTTCTTGGACGGTGGATGACGAGTACAACCCCGCCCATCCGGACGACTGGGTATACAGGTCGAACAGCACTGGCATCTCGCCGGACAAGGGCAGCAAAGGCAGGTAGAAGGCGAGGGCCATGACGTTGGACATCCACACCATCTGCCACATGCCCTCGTCGCCGCGGCCGAGGAACTTCTTGACCACGACCGACTCGACCGCCGTGGTGAAGCTGGACCCGATACCCAGCACCACGCCGCGCCCGCTCGTCAGCATCTGGCTGTAGTCGGCGAGCATGCCGGTCCCGAATCCGGCCATGACCAGCGTGCATCCGATCAGCGACACGGGCGGGTAGTAAGGCCGCGGTCGCAGCACGAGCAGCGACAGGATCAGCGTGAAGGGGAGAAGCAGGCCGCGCGCGATTTGATACACGGACGCGTTGACCGACGCCAGGCAGTATGTCTTTGCGAGGATGCCCACGAGCCGCGCCACTGTGAGAGGGAGGAGGGACCACCATGTCTAGACGATTGTTAGTAAGTGATTGTTCATCAACGTTGACAAGAACTGAGAACTCGTTGCCCCTTGTTTCTTTTCTTCTTTTCCCAAAACAATAGTGAGCGAAGAGGGCAAAGGACTCACCGAGACAGATCTTCGCAACTGAATCCACCCCGTCAGCGAACCGATCGTGGTCAGCAACAGAACCTGCACGAGGGTTTGCAGCGCCAGCAACGTGACGGGAGCCTCGACGCCGTTGAGCGCCGCCTTGGACAGGATCGTGCTCCAGATCGCGCATGCCGAGTGGAAGCACACGGTGAGGGCGACACGAGTGCGAGAAGGCGGATTGTCCGGCGGCGGCGGTGGCGACGACGACGGCCGTCGTTTCTCATCCATTGCGAAGAGGAAGTTGTCTGTTGTTGGGTTAGAGACGATGAAGCTCCAGTTTCCCTCTGCGCGGATGAGGACCTGGACTGTTGGCTTGCGAACGGGATAGAGTGAGAGAAGAGGTCTGTTTCGTCAGGGATGTAATCGACCTTCCCTCTGATGGTTGGTGCGACAGTATACAGAGTACTCGAGTACTAGACCATGTATCCTCGACCAAAAAACGTGACAAATCCGTACCTGCTTGCCAAAGGAACCCACTCGTTGGAGGAAAGAATCGAAATAGGCGTCACGTCTCGCAGGGTCAACAGACAGTATTCAAAGGTGGTAGGTCCATGGCCCAGCACCCAGGACCCGGCCCAAGAGATATAGAATCAGAGCCCCAGGCACATGAAAGCCCCCATAGAGCCGACATGGCAGCCAGCTATCATCGATGGAGTTTTAGTTCATCACGTCCCCACGGCAGCAAGATTGCCTTGCACATCGTCGCCGCTCAGGACACAGGGGAAGGATTGAGGATGCAAGGTGAAAGATGTCAGGACTCTTCGCTTGTGAGAAGCATGGCTATACTCACTCCATCACTGGCTGGATGGGGAGGGGGTCGCATATGTCAGAAGATGAAAGATAAAAAGACAAGGGCGAACGGGAGATACGCCGTGGAAGCGTCTCCATTTTCTGTGGATATGTCTTCCGTTCTGCGAACCGGTGCGGCGAGTGCCCGAGAGGAACCACCTACTGTCATTCTTCTTTGTTCAGGAGGTGTCTTTGAGGGCCCGGTTTGGGGTCTTGGGATTTGGGAGTGAACATGTCAGAATCCCGATCCATAGGCTCGGCGGCTCCCAGCCGACATACCTGCCTCTTCGCAGAGTAAGGTATTGTCGACACATCCTCAGTCTGTACCACCAACAAGGCCTTTGCAAGCATCAGCCGCTCCAACAGAGTGGGCAGTGGGCAGGGTACAGTGGGCACACCTGGGTGGAGCGTCGCTTCTGTAAGGGCGGCAGAGAAAAACATCCCCTGCAGTACCATGAATCATGATCCTCGCAAGGCTGCCGAGCCGCACGTCAGGTGAAGTTAGTACCGAAAATGACAAAACTCTGCCCGCGTTATTTATTTAATACTCCGTCGAACAGGAACCGCGCCGGGGCCAAGGCCCAAGAGCCGCAAAGACAAGGATTCTTTTCGGTATTTTCGCCTGGGGCTCGTATTTGCGCTGTCTCGGAAGCATTCATGATACCAAAAGAGCCTCTAAACGGGAGCAGAAGCTCACGCCATCTGCCACGCTAACAGGGATCGACCTGGATGCTTCCCCAGTGAGTAAAAGTATAAGAATGAACACGGCACACGAGCAGAGCAGTTCTGCCGGCGACTTTGTGAGCGAGCCACGACACCACGGATGTACTCGAAGGTGTAGTCGGAAGTGTATGCATGTAGTGCTTACAGTGAAGAGCACCGTATGCTGATAACGCATCGCTGGGGTCAGGAATGTTCCCAGGGATTGCTGTTCCTGCAGTCTGCAGCGCCGAACAGTGAGTACATACCTAACTCACCTACCGGGGTACCAGGGATGCGGCTCAAAGGTAAAAGAGCCCTAGCCCCTGGGATTCGCAAGCCTGACCAGTGAGCCAGAGCCTCCCGGGCATTAACTTGGTTCAACCAAGAAGAATTGAGGGCTCATCTCGGCATCATCGTCGTGCTTTGGCCGTCACTCGGCGAGACATCTGCGAGTATGGAGCAAAAGAACTGCAGTCTGCAGGTGTCAACAAGAGTGTGAAAGTGAATACAGCATGAGGAATGAGCCCCTGACCATTGTGCCAAGATGCCAAGGGAATGACGCGATTATGTCAAAATCTGATGCCATCGCAGTGCGTATCCACTTTCCGCGACATCACGTGCACGCGGGTCATGTACAACACGAGTACGTCGACTCGCTCGACTGTACGACAACAGGTACGGTATGCAGTACTAGAACTCGTGCACAAGTCTGGCGGGATGGGCGATGGAGTGTTCATCAATGATTCAGGCGGCTATTGAGTACATTGCAGGCGGGTCGGGGCACATAGACGCTTCAAAGCCGGAGGGTCCATTTGCTCCTTTGCAGAGCAAGACAGACCAGGCTCCTGTCAATATTGAGATGAAAGATACAGGTACTGGCTGATTGTCGTCACTTCGTCATTGAGTATTGTGTCTTACGTGTCGTATCCTTCTCATCTCATCAACCGAGTGCAAGGGAGCCAACCTCCATGTTACGCGCGCCAGAGCCTATCATACATACATATGACCCAAGTCTGGAGTACTGTACCCATCAGTACTTCATTCCGTCTGATTCGGAGCCGTAAAGATCGTTTGCGTTTGTTGACGCTCAGGTTTTCATCGCTCATCACTCATTAGACATAGAAAATCTCCTGAAATCAGTGGGGAAAGAGTCCCTTCCCGGTGGCGCCAGATAGTCCAGATATCAAATACTCAACCCCTCCAAGGCCTCGAGAAAGCCCGCAATGGCGCCGACACCAAGTATGCCCTTGGTAGCACCCTCTCGCAGATTGTGCTTGGTGCTGCTGGATTTTCTCTTCTCCTCGTCCCCTCCGCCTCTTCCTCTGGGTGTGTGGTTGCTATTGCGGCTCGGTATCGTGCCACTGGCGTATTGCGTCTGTGGGACAGGGGGTTGCGGTTGCGAGACTCGGGAGGGAGAACGTGGTGGTTTTCCATCTTGCGAGACAGGTCGGGGAGGGAGGTTCATTCGTTGGGAGGCCGATGACGGGGTGTAGCGTGTGCTAGCAGATGTGGGCGCAAGGCCGTGGCCGTGGTTGTATGGCGTAGGTTGTCCTGTTTGCTGGGGAGGAAGCTGGCCTGCTGCGAACCGAGGAAAGCCGCCTGTCTGCGGCGTCGGCTGCTGCTGTGCGACGGCGGCGTATGGGTTGGTGCTGGCATTGGGAGCGTGAATGACAGGCGGAAAGGGCGAAGAGATGCTGTGCTGGTGGAGGGCATTTTGGTCCGGTGTAGCCCAGGGTCGGTGGCCCGGTGGATGGTATGCCGGCGACGATAGTCTTGAGGCGCCTGACTGCGCCGAAGTCACGGATGGAGCGCGGGCGCTCGTCATGGCGCCAGCCGCAATCCACCCCGGTGGAGGTTGGGCGGGTGCGGTGTAAGTGTGTGCGAGAGGATGGTGCCCATCGGGGATTTGTTGCTGCTGTTGGGTCTTGCGGTCGATCGCTGGACTCCCACTGCTTCGCCGTCGCGGTTTGGGTTGCGCGATATCTGGCTCCGACGCTGAAGACTCGGAGCCGGAGTTGATGATGTGACGCCGGGAAGGCTTCTTCGAGCTGGGACTCGCACCCGGCGAATCCTCCATGTCGCTGCTGGCGGCGCTGACGCTGGGTTGGTAGCCTGAGAATTGTTTTCGCTTCACAAACGCCTCGTGCCGGGCAGAGGCCGAGTTGGGCTGTCTCCAGTCCGTCGTGGGGCCCTCGAGAAGGTAACCACGAGGACTGTCCTCGTGCCGGGTGTACCGATCGTTCAACTGCATTTCCTCGTCGTTCTCCTCAAGATCATGCACCGAGGGCACGTAGCGTCCCCCCGACCCCCTGCGATGTCTCCGTTCTCGGATCTCGCGCCAATTCGTCCATCTTTCGAGGAGAGGGTCAATGGCGCGATCTGACACTCGAACCATGTCCCGGGGAGAATCCTTGATTTGATGCAGCGTGTGGTCCAATTCGCCCAGGGAAAAGACGGGCAGCCTCACCAAAGCGGTGGATGAGGCAAACTCAGGAGGGGGCGGCTCGGTGGTCTGCGGGGAGGCGTCACTGGCGCTCCGCGACAGGTCGTCGTCGTGCATGGTATCGTGATTCAGGCTTGCCTGTCGGTCATCCTCCTCTTCCCGTTGCGACGCCTCGAACAGTCGATCCATGGTACTCATCTGCCAATAGCGCACAATGACAGCGTTCTGGGCCTCGGCTCGCTCTTGTTTCATGGCTTCTGATTTTCGAGCCACCTCGTCGGCCGGGTCACTGTGGGACTGGGTCAGCAAGCAATTCTCAATCTCGATGGCAAGAATTCGCCCTGACCTTCGGGAGGCGGCGGCCATCAACCTCCCCAGCTGAATGACCTGCAGCATGACCAAGAGGCTCAATTTCAGGCTCTCGAGCTGGGCAAGGAGGTATGTGACCCGGTGCTTCTTGAAACACCATCTGAATCTCTGTTGAATGCTCGGAGAAACGGAGCCACTGGTATTCTTGGTGGAGACGCGGTCCAACATGTCCTGGATCTCGTCAAAGACTCGGGTCGCCTCTTCGGCAATGGACTGCGCGGTCTCGACGGCCTCGCTCGAGTGGACCGGATCGGCTGCTCTCAGGACCTGGGCAGTCTGTTTGAGCATGACGGCAAAGAGGGAGACGCTCTTGGAGATGCCATGGACTTCGAATCCGGCATTTGCGCTCGCGACTTCACAGCTGACCGCGTTCAACAGCAGCGACAGCCTGAAGCCGGCCCCGGCAACATCCATCAGGGAGACGACGATGGCTGCAAATGGCGCCAGTCAGTTTCTTCCATTTCATGAGCGGTCTGGTCTTGCGATTTACCTGCTTCGGCCATCTTCGACGCGGCGGAAACGACAGAGACAGAAAATAGGAAATCAGGCGCAGGTGCGACGACGCCGTTTCAAACACGAGGAAAAAGTGACCTGACTTGGGGCCACAAGCTCACGTACAGTACGACAAGGCTGGAGGTGGAAGGGCGGGGGTTGAGCAACCAACTCGGAGCCTGGCGAGCGCCACAGGCCTGATGAGGGAGGGGACGACGCATGATTTGCGCTGAGGCTACGAGCCTACATCTGGGAGAGGGCAAAGGTAAAAGGGAGGAGGGTGAAGCGAGGAGGGGAACAATTGTACTCCGTAGTACTGTGCGAGTACGGTTGGAGGCTTGTTGGAGGGGTTCCCAGCTGGCTGATGAGGCCATTCGCTGGCTGGACGATGGGCGTCACAGTCACCGAACCCTAACAAACCATGCTTTCTCATCGCTGGTGGCCGGCACCAGCATTTGCATCAGCCTGAAGACATGAGGGAGATCAGAGGATGAGAGAGGTGAAGATGGGAGTTGGATATACTCTGCAAATATACAATTTTTTGGACTTCTGACTCCATGGTGTCTAGTGGTCTGTACTCGTACTCGTTGAGTGTGTGGCACGGGCACAGGCAACATACGAGTACTCGTAACCTGTAGGCATGGGCACCGGCAACGGTACGGGTATGTGCAGCAGCCAGCGGCTGGCACTGACTGCCAGTCGTTTTTATTCAGGACGAGATCGGAAATGAAAGTGGCCGCGCTTGGCGGCAGGCTAACCTACAAACGCCCGACAGAAGAAAACAACGTAAATAAACAGTGGCAGAGCGCAGTTTAGCGAGTCGACACTTGGAAACTTGATACTACTCGCGGCGCTGAAGCTTTGATAGTCGACTGGCGCGCGACTCACAGACCACAGGGGCATCAATGCAGCAAACAGGGCAAACAGCTGAGTGGCCACTGGCAGCTGCTGGTAGTAGTTGGGGACTAGTACGCTTAGTACCTGGTAGGCTGTTGCAGTCGCGAGTCGCAGCTCGCTTACACGCCCGGAGGGGCGAGATGGAGGCGCGCCAGGCGGCGTCTGGATCCCTCGGCACCGCCAGTGGTGGGCTCGCCGCCGCTTTGCAGTTGTACGAGCAAATCCGTACTCTACGCGGACTTTCATGAGGCCCGCGGCTGCTACTGCGCTGGTACTTATAATGGTACTGTACTGTAGAAGGAGGTGTCAAGCGCATTCCAACGACCAGGACAATATAGTTGACGCTCTGGAATGCAAGGGATGTAGGTGGAGACTCAAGGCCGTTGAGACTGAGAGCTTGGAAGTCCACACAGAGGCGCAGGTGGGTGGCCACCGGGCCCAGAAGACCCTTGAGGCTTGAGTCCGAAGTACCAGGACGTACATCTTTTTGCCTGAGGGACGAAGTACTGGTGCCTGAGTCCTGCTTCCGAAGTCCACCCAGTGCCCGGGGCCACCAGTAAACAGTGGCACCCACCCACACTGCACCTGGCTCTCTTGACTCTTCACTCAGCAGTGCCAGTGCCGACCACTTGCATTATTGAGCAGTCAGCCAGTCACCACTCACCAGTCCCACTGCCCTGTCCCAGGCCCCATTAATTCCCACCCGGCGCCCTGGATGCTCTGCTGATAGAATCAGCCTCCCGCTGGCAGTGGTGGCCGCCGTGACTGGAGGTACGAGTCCAAACCGCCGGCTTCCGCTCAGACTCCATAGAACGCACTGCAGCAAGCAGCAGCAGTAAACGGCATTCCCGACTTCCAAGTTCCCTGCCTCAGCCGGCGCCTCTTGCTCTTCCTCGCCTTTCTCACTTTGCCATCTCCATCTCATCCCCATCTCTTGTCCGCGGCATAAGCCCGCCTCCCAAGAGTCACGAAGACCATCTGGGCAACGATTGTCCTCTCGTCCCCGGTCTCGACTCTCGACCCTCAACCCACAGCCATCCTCTCGCCCTCACTCCTCCCCATCCTCACCCATTGGGTGGCCATCTTGTTGCGAACCCGACTTCGTTTTTTTTGCTCTCGCCGCTCAGCAGCTCGCCCTCACCCGTCCTTCCGAGTCCTTGAAATTGTTGCAATCAACCTCAGAATCCTTTTTCACCGACCCCCCAGCGACGCCCGCGTCGTCGCTCCGCCCGTCGAGCCTCGTCCCCTTCGCGTCCTCGCCCTCCGTCCTCTTCGAAGCCGCCCACACCTCCGCTCACGATGAATCGAGCGAAGGGACGCGTTTTCCAATAAAGAGTACATTCTGAAATGCAACGGGCGAAACTGCTGGTGTCGTCGCGGTCATGCGGATCTCAATCCGGGAGCAGCTGGGGCTGCTTGTCCTTTTCTGCTCGCTCATGTCCCTGATGGTGCTGGCATTGGCAGTGGTACGTCCCCTTCCCCGTTCGTCGCGGCGCAATACTGACATGGCCGTCTGCAGTGGTTTCAAAACTACAATTTTATCATCAACATCCGGTACAGACCCTTCTCTCATCTCCCCTCGGCCCACGCCGCAGCTGGCTAATCATCCCCCGTCGCAGCCTGTCTGGCCTGTCGTTGACAGCCTCACTGAAGGCCGCTCAAATGTCCAGCACGCTGCTCCTATACGAGTCGCAGGTCAAATTGGTCACCACAAGACTACTCATCCAGAGCGCGCTGGGAAGATACAATTCTGGTAAGCCGCCCTCGCGCTCCCGGCCCGACGAAGACGCTGATCACGTCCCTGTACCTCAGGTAATACTACGAATGAAAATTGGATTCGCTCGGCAAGCGATCTCCAGGGCGCCCTGGCCAACGGTTCTCTGTTGGTCCAGGCTGCTATCTTTCCCAACGCGTATAATTCCAACGATACTGCTGTCGATGGCTTGCTCAATGTCACCGCCGTCGGCTTGGCCGGAACGATCAGGTTGCCCTACGACTGGCCCAACGGCTCGGCCGTCTATCTCGGGGATCCGGACCTGGGCTATCCTCCAACCTTGTACCCAAACCTGACATACGGCACCGACGAGCCTGGAACCGACGCCTCCGTCGTCTCGTTCGACGGCAGAGTGCTCGACTCCGACGACACCTTGTTCCTCGGCCCGCTCATCGTCAACGATACCTATTCTCTCCTCTCCGTCACTGTGGCCATGATTAACAACACCTCACGCTCCGATGTGCTAGGTTGGCTCACCGTCGTCGTCAATGCCGAAATGCTCTACGATATCCAGGACTCGCCCGAGGGGCTCGATAAAACCGGCGAAACTCTCATCGTTGGGCCAGCCACGAGTAACAACCATTTTTCCGAGGAGATCCGGGGCGCTCCCCCAGAATTTGCCGAGGAGCAGTGGGTGCGATTCGTCCTGCCACCACACAGTAATGCCACCTTGCAAGGACGACATCAGGCTAGAAGCACGGTGGCGAACGCTACGGTTCCTTTTCTCATGTCCGAATACCCGGCCGTGGTCTCGGCCTGGACCAAAGACAACAACGCCATCAACAACGCCGGCGCCTACATCTCCACCCACAACGAAGATGGCACCCGAGTCTCGGTCGGCTACGCCACCCTGTCGACCAAGTTTGTCGACTGGGTCCTCCTGGTCGAGCAGTCTCACAAAGAGGTCATTGCCCCCATCCAACACCTGAGGGACGTTGTTCTCATCTGTGTCTTCTCCGTCACCGGCCTCATGCTCCTCATCATGTTTCCCATGGCCCACTATTCCATCACGCCAATCCGTCAGTTGGCGGCTGCCACCGCCAAAACCGTGGAACCATATCAGCCGGACGATAACAGCGAGTACTCCAGCTCGGTCGGCGGCCCCGGCGGCCTGGAACGCGACAACAGCCCCAACAGAGGCGATCCCCCAGAGGCTGAACTGGGTCGAAAAGAGGGCTTCTTCGGAATCCTGACCAAGATTTCGAAACCCAAACAACCCGAACGATCGACGACGAGTCCCCGACACTCGCGCCGGCGGACGTTTAGGATACCCCGCAAGGTGCCCGAGCGGCGACATTTTATCACGGACGAGCTCACCGAGCTGACTCGCACGTTCAACGAGATGTCGGATGAGTTGGCGATGCAGTACGAACGCCTCGAAGAACGGGTCAAGGAGCGCACCGCGGAACTGGAAAAGAGCAAGAAGGCGGCCGAGGCGGCCAACCAGAGCAAGACTCTGTTCATCGCCAACATCTCCCATGAACTCAAGACGCCGCTCAATGGCATCCTCGGCCTGACCACCGTCTGCATGAACGAGGACGATCTGGGCCGGATCCGCTCGACGCTCAATACCATCTACAAGTCCGGCGATCTACTGCTGCATCTGCTCACCGACCTCCTCACCTTCAGCAAGAACGAGGTGGGACAGCAGTTGTCGATTGACGAAGCCGAATTCCGGCTGAACGACCTCAACACGCAATTGATGCCCACATTTGAGAAGCAAGCCAAAGAGGCCCAGGTAGACCTGAAGGTTTTGTTCCTGGGAACCAACGATGCCTTTGGCAACCCTTCCGACCTCCCGGGCGACAAGTTGTATGGTCCGGTGGGCACAGGGCGGGTCAGGGACATGTGCCTGTGGGGGGACAAGAATCGAATCCTGCAGGTCCTGATGAACTTTGTCAGCAACAGCTTGAAGTTCACCCCGGCGCACGGCTCGGTGACGGTGCGCGTTCGCTGCACCGGCCTGCTGGAACACCCACCCAGCCGAGCCGGCAGCGCGAGGAAGTCGTCCATGACGTCGCGAAAGTCCAAGGCCTCGACCACCAAGAGAGTGCGGATGTCGGATGGATCGCTGGGGGCCACGGACAGCTCGGACCAGGAGAAGTCGCATTCCAACACGGCGTCGAATGAAGAGTCCAAGCTCAGCATCAACGTGGCCGGTGGCACGACACACATCTCCAAGGTGGCGGAACGACAGCGATCCATGTCTCCTCCGCCGGTCAACACGAAAGACTTAAACTTCGAATTCGAGGTGGAGGACACGGGCCCGGGCATCCCCCCGGAACAGCAGAAGATGATCTTCGAACCCTTCGTTCAGGGTGATTTGGGTCTCAGCAAGAAATACGGCGGCACGGGACTCGGCTTGAGCATCTGCGCTCAACTCGCAGCCCTAATGGGCGGCGACATCTCCTTGGACAGCACAGTTGGTGTGGGTAGCAAGTTCATCATGCGACTTCCCCTGCGATACGTGTCGGAGCGAAGTCCATCCATGGCCTCGTCCACGAAAAACTCCCTCTCCAAGGCGAGTAGCCTGGCAAATCAGCCCTTCCATGATCATCCGGACTCGACGCCGCACCACCATACCGGGTCCACGACGTCGCTGGTGTCCCTTCGCGACGATGGAATGGGCGCGCCCAAGTTGGCGGACGTGCCCCGGATCGTCGGCTTCACCCAGCCGTACGTGGCCAAGGAAAGCAAGGGCGCGTCGTCGGAGGCGAAACTCAACGAGATGAAGAAGGTGGAGAGCGAGGCGGCTCAAAAGGGCCGCAAAGTGCGAGTCCTGGTGGCCGAAGATAACAAGGTGAATCAAGAAGTGGTCCTCCGCATGCTGCGGTTGGAGGACGTGTACGGTGAGTTGTGTCATGGTCTTGTTGCTTTTTGCTCCCTGCTGACGTGTCTCCAGATGTCACCATCGCCAAAGACGGGCAAGAAGCCTTTGAGAAGGTGCGGGAATCGATGGTGAATGGGACCCGGTTCGATCTGGTGTTCATGGACGTGCAGATGCCGAATCTGGACGGGATTCAATCCACGAAGCTAATTCGGGAGATGGGCTTTACCTCGCCCATCGTGGCGCTGACGGCATTTGCGGAAAAGTCGAACGAAGATGAGTGCATGGCGTCTGGCATGGACTATTTCCTGGCGAAGCCGATCCGACGCCCGGCGCTCAAGCAGGTGTTGAAGAAATACTGCGCCACAATCCCGGAGGAGGAGAACGAGGGCAGCTCAACCGCTGTGCCCCGGTTGTCGGACCATGACTCGGCCCCCACAGCCAACGGGCATCCACCACCCCTCATCACCACTCGTCCTTCCAAAGATCCGAAGGTGGCGATCATCGACCCTGACGACGTGTCGCCGTTATCATGAGTGACTGCTTGGGAGGACTGGCGTTCAAAAGAGTGGGAAAAAAGTTTTGGAGGGCTAGGGTGATTGTAAAGGACAGCGACGGTGCAAGGCGTTCGGCATTCAAGGCGGGGAATGGTGGTTCTATCTATTTATGGTCGTTTTTTCTTGGGATGCTGGAGAGAGACAGACAGTCGGTGTCTCGCGAGGAATTCTGGCAAGGGAAAGCAAAGCATCAAGACCCGGCACCGAGAGGTTGACCGGGCGAGCATTTTTACGATGTTGGGCACACATATACCACGTTGGGCATCTTATATACTCCGGGAGTCCGATCAGATACGCGCGGCGTGAGATTGCCGCGTAGGAGAGAGGGCGGGAAAGATGTCGCAGTGGAATTAATTAATTTCTCCATCCATCTATCTATCGGTGCATAAGGTACCTATAGTACCTTGTTATGTTGTCCATACAGTCAGTGAGAGTAAGGTAGTTAGTTGGCATGGTGAAAAAGACTGTTAGGTACTCGTAGTGGTGGTGTTGAACGGCGACGATGAGATCTGCGCTCCGCGATCTGCGTCACTAATGAACTAATGCAGGACCCGATCGATCGGCGTCTTTGCTCCAGATCTCGCATCACACATCCACCATCCACCATCGAGTCACCGACCGTTCGTTGTTCGCGTGCAGACAGGAGACTTTATTAGCGGGAGATCCCTGCACTGCCTCCTCATTCCTCAAGCTCTTGCTTTTTGTTGTTACTCTACCAAGTACCTTGTGCATGTTGCGGTGTCTTCTCTACCATCACCGGCTTTGTCCACGACACAGGGCTTGGACGATCATTCGGCCGTGTTCCGGATCGACATCGACATCGACAATGGTGTCTAGAAAGCGCAAAGAGGCCCCGGAGCCCCAGGAGCAGAGTCCCCCTCAGGTACCTGCCGGCCGGGTCAAGGAGTCGACAGCTGAGATCCAGGAAGGAGTTGTGCTTCGCAAGTACTACCCGCCGGAATGAGCAACGCCCGGGCGGAAGACTACAAGAGCAACCGGATCGAGCGGCCGATCGAGGCGCTGGAGAAGGCAATCCAAGAGACGCAGGCCGAACGAGAGGAAATCCCGGCCGGCAAGGCAGTGGTGCACTGGTTCAAATGCGACACGCGAACACTAGACAACCGCGCCCTTCGGCTGGCCAGCGAGAAGGCGAAGAGACACGGCATCCCATTGATCGGAGTGTACCTGGTGTCGCCGCAGGACTTTGAGGCGCATCTGACGGCGCCAGTGCGGGTGGACTTCATCCTGCGCAACCTGCAGGTGCTGAAGGAGACACTGGCCGGCCTGAACATCCCTCTGTATGTGGAGACAGTGGAGAGGAGGAGGAATGTGCCGACGCGGCTCGTTGAGCTGTGCTCGCGCTGGGCTGCACACCACGTCTACTGCAACGTCGAGTACGAGGTGGACGAGCTCCGACGAGAGGCGGCGCTGACCCGGACGTGTGCGGAGCGCGGGATCTCCTTCACTGCGGTCGCCGACACCTGCGTGGTCGCGCCGGGCCAGGTGCTGAGCAACAGCGGCGGTGCCCTCTCAGTGTACACGCCGTGGTATCGCAAGTGGTGCGACTATCTCCGCCAAAACCCGGAGGAGCTGGAGACAGTGGCGCCGCCGCATGCGAATCCGCCGCACGCCAGGGCTACGTACCGCGACCTGTTTGAGTCCGATGTGCCCGTGGCGCCGGCGTCCAAGGCTCTGTCGGCCGAGGAGCGCGACCGGTTTCTCAGCATGTGGCCCGCCGGCGAGGATGAGGCGCATGAGCGGTTGCACAAGTTCATCCGAGAGCGCGTCAGTCGCTACCACGAGACGAGGAATCTGCCGGCCGCCAACGGCACGTCAGTGCTGAGTCCTCACCTGGCGGCGGGGACGATCGCGGCGCGCACGGTGGTCAGGGTCGCGCTCGAGGCCGCGGGCGGCATCAAGACGCTGACGGGGGACCGAAGCAAGGGACATGCGACGTGGATTGCAGAGCTGGCGTGGCGCGACTTTTACCGCCACGTCCTCTGCCACTGGCCTCATGTGTGGTAAGTGAGAGTCTCATACCCAAGGTGTCTTTCTGGACATATGTTGATTTTCTCAGCATGAACAAACCTTTCAAGCCTGAATACAGCAACATCGAATGGGACTACGATCCGGCCCGATTCGAGAAGTGGACTGCCGGGCAGACAGGATTTCCGCTGGTGGACGCGGCAATGCGACAGCTCGCGCACACGGGATACATGCACAACCGCAGCCGGATGGTGGTGGCGTCGTTCCTGGCCAAAGACCTTCTGCTGGACTGGCGACTGGGTGAGCGCTGGTTCATGGAGCACCTGGTCGACGGCGACTTTGCCTCGAACAACGGCGGCTGGGGCTTCTCGTCGGGGGCGGGCGTCGACCCGCAGCCGTACTTCCGCATCTTCAACCCTTTGCTCCAGAGCGAGAAGTTCGACTCGGCCGCCGAGTACATTCGTCGCTGGGTGCCGGAGCTGGCGGGCCTCGCGGACGACAAGGCAGTGCATGATCCCTACGCGCGCGGGTTCGCCGACCTGGCCGCGAAGAAGGGATATCCTCGCCCCATGCTCGAGCGTCGCCAGGCACGGGAGAGGGCACTGGAGCGGTACAAGGCTGGGCTGGGGCGAGGGAAGGCGTAGTTGTCGTGGTCAAACAGGGGAACTAACAGTCCGGTTCCTGGGGTCTGGGATTTGGGCTCTGGATTCGGGGAACCACAATCGCAAATCAGGCACCACGAGTGGGCTGGGATCTGGAAAGGGGGAAGAGGGGGGAGGTGCTAGAAAAGAGCTGACGAGGCAGGGCGAACGGTCAGTCAATGTTGACCGAACAACATCTGTGCGTGTTTCCGGAGAGCGTACGTACGCACGAGTACGTCGTATCTCCCTCCTGCTCCTGCCAGGCTGCCAGAGGCTACCTATCTCAGACAGCCAGACTTACGACGACGGCGACGACGTTTCTCGAACCAAAGTCAGTGCGATGCGATGCGAGGCGTACATCGTGCGTGTGAGCGCAGTGTGCATCCAACCTGACCCCTTCCCCTCCCCCTTCTTTTCTCCGTGGGTCCAACCAAGCTCGGAGGTTTGAGGCGACAACTGCAACTGCCAGAGCGGGATGTCAGATGAGGCTCAAACCAGAGACGTCGAACTACGAGTACGTACCTTACCCAGGTAGGCATACGTAACCCCGGAAATTAAAAGAAAAATTAAGCAAAGCCACCAAGCATTCCAGCCGGAAAGCTTAGGTGTCATAGTTATCCCACGCCGCACGCACGTGGACACGAAGCGCACAGTCCACCTTTTTGAGGCTGGCACTAAGGAGGGCAGAATTTCGATCCAGATGGGAAATGGCAAAAGGACGCGTAATATTTCAATAAAGCATGGACTATGATACTTACGAGTACGTAGCCTCATGGAGTGACAGACCTACTACTCGTACGTACCACAGATCTAATAGCTGAGGGCGCTGGGGGTGTTTGGGAGCCCTTCCTTTATGTACATGTCGCAAAGGTCACGCATTGGCTCGCAAGGTCCCTTGTACTGTGCCTGGGACTTTGATCTTGGGGCAGCTGAGGCTCACGGCTTACACACTCACACACAGTCTACGCACTGCACAGCTGGCAGTGGAAAAGTCTAGCAGAGGACTTTTGAACATTAAGAGCCGCGCTTCATGATATCA
Organism: Exophiala alcalophila; assembly: GCA_001599775.1. Taxonomy (NCBI): domain Eukaryota; kingdom Fungi; phylum Ascomycota; class Eurotiomycetes; order Chaetothyriales; family Herpotrichiellaceae; genus Exophiala; species Exophiala alcalophila. Next base: position 2,217,577 of record BCHY01000004.1, read on the forward strand.
TTGAAGACGGTAGCGAGCTGAAATCAGCCAGTAGGAACCGTCTGTTCAATGCTTGGTAGCGGGGGTTGCATTGGCGGCGAGCGGCAACTGTAAGCCGCAGGATCCGAGCGCACAAGCGAGCGAAAGCCAGACAGTGGCACGCGACACTGACAGATCAGTGACAAAGGGTCAATAATGACGATAAGGTGCTCCTACTACGATTATGGTAACCTACGAGTACTACGAGTACTTGCGAGATGTGGTTCTTTGAGATGCTTGGATGACGTGGCCTACAAATTCGCGAAAGATAGGTAGGTACCAGGTATGTTGATGGGACAACTCCATCTGACTGCTGTGTACTACACAGTCTACAGTCGATGTACTCGTAGAGAACATCCAGTCTGCCAGAGAATGCCAGTTACCTTAGTCAGGTGATGGACATGCAGTTCCGTCCACCGATCTTCAATATTGATATATTGATTGTCGCACCATTGAGACTGACTACCAGGTCCTTGATTAGTGCTTTCAGTAGTACATAAAGTCGCACATACTACTCGGAAGGTCCTCGCAAGTCACCGCTAGCTGCACATGGGAATCTGTCGCGTGTGCACTTTGCTCAGAATGAGTACCTTAAGTTTCGCCTCACAGCAAATGCTATGTTACCTCACCTTATCTTGTTTGTCTTCTCGGAAGGGATCCGGGAGTGCTCAAACAACCATTTCGTCACCCACGGAAGGGACCTGAACGCAATATGTAAGATACCATTTGTATGTACGTACACACCAAAGGGACATTGCTGGCTGGGGAAAAGCAAACAAACCAGACGACAGCAGGACGCGCGTCCCTCGTCCAGTTGGCAGCAACAGTACCTACCTACCTGGCAAGGTACCTATGTAGTAAGTACCTGCCTGCGTTCGGTGCTCTTTCCTCCTTATCTCCTTTGATTTGCTCCGTGTGGACTCTGGAAGTCTAAAAAGGCCCTTTCCTTTTTCCCTTCCCTTGTCTTTGTGTTCGGGACTCTGGGGCGCTGCAGAAAAGGGAATTAAGGTTGAACCTGACACTCGCAGAGAAGGAAAATGGTTCCTTTCTTTACGGGATTCACTTCTCTCTCTCTCTGTCTCTCTATCTTTGGTTCCATCTGTTTATCTGTTCCCATCCGTCCCTCCCTTTCCTTCTTCCCTTCTCTCTTCTTTCCGCTCCTCTCCTCTTCCTCTCCCTCTCCCAAGCCACCCCCAGCCATGGCAGTGTCATCATTCCCGGCCGTTTGACGGCGCCTCTGCCGTGTCTTCCGTCATTGCTGGCTTGGCCCATCCATCGCCCCATCGCTTGGCTGCCCGTGCGGCTCTCCGGAAGCATTTCTCCATCCTTCTGCGCCAGACTCCAGTGCTCGCTCGCCTCCAGACTGGACCAGCTGAGCGACTGAGAGCCCCAAATCCTGGTCAAACTTGGAACGGCGGACTGGTCGCTTTGTCACTTTGTAACCTCAGATCTGCATTGCGATTGCAGCCTTTCCTGACGCGGTGAGCTCGCGTGCGCTGCCACTGCCACTCACACGACCCTCCCGCTCGCACGACTCACTACCCATTGCGGCTACATTGGCCCCCGGTTTGCATCACAATCCTCGTCTATTCCCACCTTGCCTAGAAGTCCGCAAATCCCAGTTTCGGCTGGTCGTGATCCTGGAATTCCGGCCACGGCGTCCCATTCAAAAGAACGGTGCGTTGCACATCCTGATACTAGTCACCGCAGCACGCGACCACTTTCCACTTTCTCTCTCCTACTCTTCGATTCACCAACATCCATCCACACCACATTTGACCTTGCCTGCAGTGACTGGATTTGTGTCTACAGACATGTGCGCCCCAGGTCCGTCACTATAATGCTTCCTCCCAGTGCGACCCGACTCTGCCTCGCATTCGTCCTCCTCCTCCTCCTCGTCGTCCTCCCGCTCTCTCCCAACCCGACGCTCGTCCATGGCGACGCCGACTTCCTGGATGTGCGCACCAACCTCAACCGCGACCGGAGCGGCAAGAAGGGGGATCCGCAGGAAAAATATTTCCACGAGTCGACCTTCCACTCACACTACGATGGGCGCTTCGCCTCGAGCCAGCTGCAAAAGGAACAACGGCTGCCCCATCTGACCGCCCTGATGCAGACCTTCCTGGCCACCATGGCCGATATTGGCGCCGAAACATGGATCATGCACGGCACCCTGCTGGGCTGGTGGTGGAACCAGAAGATCCTGCCTTGGGACTCGGACATTGACGTCCAGGTGTCGGAGCGAACCATCGCCTTCCTGGCCCGCTACTTCAACATGACCGAGTACCACTTCGAGCTGCCGGGCGTCGAGCGTGGCCGCAACTACCTGCTCGAGGTCAACCCGCACTACCGCATTCGCAGCGTCGAGGACCACCTGAACGTCATTGACGCCCGGTGGATCGACACCGAAACCGGCCTGTTCATCGACATCTCCACCGTGCGGGCCAACTACACCGCCCGCGCCGAGGGCGTGCAAGGAGCGTTGATGTGCAAGGATAGGCATACATACCTGGTGAGTTGCTCTGTTCGACGAGGTCCCGCATGTCACTGACCCCCGAGCGCAGGAAAAGGATATATTCCCTCTGCGGGACAGTTTCTTCGAAGGCATTCACGTTAAAATCCCTTTTGAATATGCGACGTTGCTGGAGCTGGAATACGGGAAACAGTCCCTGACCCAGACCGTGTTCGAACAGTAAGTGATGGCGTGCGTACTTCTACCCGACCATGTACTGATGAACCTTCGTCGCACCACAGGCACGAATTCAATTCGACCAGCAAGTTGTGGGAACCGCTTCCCAAGAACAAACCGGGCGTCATGTTGGGACGACCAGCGCGCAAACCCCCGGGGCCGAGGCCGCCCTAACATTTTGTCCAGCATCCCTTATCAGACAGCATCAGCATTGCGACGGAGTTGGATATCCTGCGGCCATCCGAACTGCACACAATGAACTGCATTGAGTCGCATTTCCCGGGAGTTTGGGACGATCTGGGGCCCTTGCCCGGCGAGGCAATTCATCGATAGGATTAGAGGCCGGATCTTGAAAATAGGGTATGAGAAATTGGATATGGATATTGAATCGGGTTGGACAAAGTGGACAGATTCCTTCCGGACTGTATGTACCATTGTATGTACTTTTGGATAAAGTACAGGTACAGAACCAGATACGCTCTACCTTAACAAAGTGAAATAATCATGGCATGGCACTTGGGGGCCATTTCGCAACTCGGCAATCGGCACGCCTTGTTACTTGTTACTACTACTTACTAGTGGCGCAGTTCCGAGTTCCCCTCATCATTCATATCCATCATTATTGGGTCGTGGGCGATTGGAGTCGCCGACTGGACTGGCCGCACTCATGTCATCGTCCTGCCGTCTTTCTCTTCATCTTCTTCCTTTCCCGCCTCTGCGATGATGACTCAAACTGCGCCTCGTCTCTCCATGGCCAGCAACTTGGACTGATCGATTGATTGATTCATTCCTCCATTCTTCTCGCGACTCTCTCGTCCTCCCCTCCTTCGGCGGCGCATGCAAATTTCCATGGCTCGCTCCTCTTCACCGCTCCCGCCCACTCACTCCCAGCAATGGTCAAGGAACCCAAGAGGGCGCTGCAGCTGCCGCGGCAGCAGCTGCTCATTCTGGCGATATGCCGCTTCGCAGAGCCCGTGGCCATGACTTCGGTCTATCCCTACATCGTGAGTTGGAAACCGGAATGAAGTACAGCAGCCTGCGCTCGGTTCGCTGACTGAGACCCTTTTTCCCCAGCCCGAGATGATCCAGTCCTTCAACGTACCCGACGACCGTGTCGCTCGCTGGGCCGGCCTCATGTCCGCCGCCTTTTCCCTCTCACAATGTCTGACCGGTATCGCATGGGGCAGAGCCTCCGACCGCTTCGGCCGCAAACCCATCATCCTCCTCGCCCTGATCTGCACCATGATCTCGAGCATCATGTTCGGGTTTTCCAAAAATCTGTGGTGGGCTTTCATCACCCGCTCCCTACAAGGCCTGTCGAACGGGAACGTGGGAATCATCCGCACCGCCGTTGCCGAGCTGGTCCCGCAGAAGGAGTTGCAGCCTCGCGCCTTCAGCGTCATGCCTTTGGTTTGGAATATCGGGAGTGTCTTTGGTCCCTCGTTCGGCGGCTCGCTGGTCCACCCGGTCGAACGATACCCGGAGATATTCGGCCGGTTCACGCTGCTCAAGGAGTATCCGTTTGCTCTGCCGAATCTGCTCATCAGCCTACTGTTCTTGTGCGGCATCACCTCCGGCTTCTTGTTCCTGCATGAAACCCTGGAGGAGAAGAAATCCCGTCGTGACTATGGCCTCATGCTGGGCAAGGTCATCGCACACCCATGCGCCGCCGTCCGCAGCAACGGCAACAACAGCAAACGTCGCTCCAGGGCACGAGCCTGGTCCACCGACGAGACCGACCCATTTTTGGAGGGCACGTCGAGCGAGATGTCCTCCCCCGTCGCCGCCAGGTCGGCCGGTCACCTCAAGGAGCCTGCGAAACACGCCGGCTGGGCCGATGTGTTCTCACGCCAGTCCAACATCAACCTGGCCGTCTACACCTTCCTAGCCATGCACTCGGTCGCCTACGACCAGCTGCTCCCGATCTTCATGCACTATCCCGTCCAGTCGAGCCGGGACCCGGCCGTGCACTTGCCGTTCAAGTTTGCTGGCGGGTTCGGCATCGACTCGAGTCGCATCGGCATGCTCTTCACCGTGTATGGCGTCTTTGGCATGCTGATCCAGTTCTTCGTCTTCCCGCCCTTTGCCCGCAAATACGGCGTGCTCAACTGTCTCAAGGCCTGCTGTCTAACGTTCCCGCTCGTCTACGTCGCCACCCCGTTTACCGCCTTGTTGCCCACGGACGATCTGAGGCAGGGTGTCATGATGGGCCTGATGCTAGTCAAGGGCTTCTGTGGCATCTTTGCCTTCCCGTGCTCCACCATCCTCCTTACCAACAGTGCCGCCAGTTTGAAGATCTTGGGCACCTTGAATGGGGTGGCTACGAGTATTTCCGCCATTGGAAGAGCCGCGGGTCCGGCGTTGGCGGGTGCCACCTTCACTGCAGGCGTTGATATTGGCTACGTCGTCATTTCGTGGTGGACATTGGCACTAGTTGCGATCATTGGAGCCGTGCCGGTCTGGTATCTGGTGGAGATGGAAGGCTTTGGTGGTGATGATGGTGACGATGACAGTGACAGTGATGATGATCTTCACGACCAATACGACGACCGAGAAGAAGGCCTTCAAATCGTCAATGACCCTCATGATTCCAATGACGACGTGACGAAAGCCTCGGGCATTTCGGATTCCACCGCTCGTCCTCGCACCCCGGCTGGCCCTCCGGTGGGACTCCTTGAAGACCCCTTCATTGACAGCGACGATGAAGACCATGAAAGTGACAGTCCTCTACTTCGGACTGGTACCACTGCGACGCCGTCATCGGTCTCTCGAACCTCGACGGGTCTTCTTAGCCCTAATCTAACAAGGCGGCACAGCCATCAACTGCAGCGCGTCGCCAGTCCGATCGGTCTTGGGCCGGGTGTCATTCCTTCGGGCGCAAGGAGGTACAGTTCCGACCTGGGCGCTACGCGGAGCGGATTGGGCGTCGGTGGGACGAGTTACTATTGAAGTTCCCAGCGAAGGCGAGGGAGGGGATGGAATGGGATTTCAATCTGGGAAGTGATCACTTTTGACGATTTACAGGTGATGAGCAGGTGGCATACGGCCTGTGTAAAGAGTAGGTCCGCGCTACGGAGGTTGAACATATCAGTGACCATCGCGTCATCTGGAAGCATATCATATCATGTCATGTCATGACTGCATGAAGGGGGAGTCCGCATATATACATTTATACCCTTCATATGAGGTGACCGGAAAATCGAAAAATCGAAAAAGGTTGCATATTCCATACATACCATTTGATCTGGTCTATTTTGATCTGGTCTATTGTGATCTCATGGTCCTGACCAAGGAGGGTGAAGATAAGGCCGAAACTCCGGACAGAGCGAGTCTGTCTTCTATTCGAAAGGTCATCTTCGTACATGTCCTCATACTCCCCTCCCTCCCTCTTTCCCTTGATTCATATTTTTGCATTCCTCATTCTCTGGCCAGCCTCGCTAATCGCGGTTTCTTTTCCATCATCGAGTCAAGTCAAAGCCAAAGCCTTCTCAAGACACGCGCGGATCCCACCGTGGACTTCGTTGATGATCTCCTCGGCCGACTGGACCTTGTTGACCAAGCCGACACCTGCTCCAACCCAGACATTCTGACGAAGGTCTTTCTCCTCCGCTTCGCCGGCATGACTTCCAAACCCCTTGTCAGGCCTGGCCACGGCATCACGATACCTCTCCCTGATGGTGTCGATGCCGACGCCCCTCTCAGCAGCGTCACGCCACGACTCCGTCACCAGACTGCGACCATCGAAGCCTTCGGGCCAAATGCTGGGGCCGGCGAGATTGTCAAAGACGTCGCTGCGCACCGTGGCGGTGGCTCCGTCGCGAGCAGCCAGCACCGCCGCACGATATCCCGCGTGCGGAATCAACGTCTCATTCGCTGCCAGGAACCTCGTCCCCATGACCACGCCGTCAGCACCAAGCGCGAACGCCGCCGCGACACCACGCGCATCCACGATCCCTCCCGACGCAAGCACCGCGATGCCCTCCGCACTCCCATCCGCGGCCAGAGCATCAATCGTCTCGGGAAGAACAGCCACCACCCCAGCCCCACGCACCATCCCATGCCCACCGGCATCCGAGCCCTGCACGACCAAAGCATCGGGCCTCAAGCGCCTCGCCACCTTCACGGCCTCGCCAGCCGTCCCGACCTGGATCCACACCTGCGTCGAGCGAGGCAGGTGTGCGCGCAGAGCGTCCGTCCACGCCGCGTAGGACTCGACGCCGTGCGCCGCGAAGAGCCACACCACGGCCGGTCGGTGCGCCATCAGCACTGACATGACGGGGTGTTGGCGTGCTTCTTCCCTACTGCTCGACGACGACGACGCAGAGGGTGGCTCGGGGAGCGCAAAGGGGAGTAACCCGACGCCGATGGGGAGCGTCTCCTGTCCTTCTCCCTGTCTCTGTCTTTCAAGACTGCTCCCCCGAAGTTCCGCAACAGCAACATCAAATTCCCTCTTCAGGTCTTCCGGCTTAATTGAGCCGATCAGACCGAGTCCGCCGGCGCGCGATACGGCGACGGCTAGTTTCCCGCCTGCGAAGCCGCCCATTGGTGCGTTGACTAGGAGGGGTGAGGTGGTCCAGGGGAGGGATTGGGTGAGTTTTGTTGCTGAAGACATTTTGGTTGTGTTGTGTTGTGTTGTGTTGACTGACTGTGGTGAGATGGAGATTCCAATAAAAATGAGATATTGTGCAAATGTTGGCTTGGGGTGTTTGTTTTTATCCTATCCTATCCTGTACTATGGTGTCGACCTTGGAGAAGGAAGCGGCGTGTCTATCCCCCGAGAGGCGAAGAACGTGCGTGGGTGACTGTAGACAGGGACAGGTGAGGTCTGATCAGGTCAGCTCCGATCTGATCTTCATCGACGCTTTATAAGTTCAAAGTTCAAATCATCCATCTCACCCCGTAAGTGAAGTAATCTCTTACCTCGGCGGCGTCAGTTTTGCCTTCGCAGCATGTACTGTATGTAGTGGGCCTTGCCTTTGGTGGTGGTGGATCTCTGGACCGGGATACGAGTGCTCGTACTGTCGCGGGTGGCCTCGTCAGAAATAATACCTGAGGTACGAAGAACGAGAGAGCCCGGAGACTGGATCCAGGTAAGCGAAATAAGGTGATGTAAGCAGGCTGCAGACAACTTAAGGCGAGGCGACTCGTTCCGTACGAGTAAGTACGCGTAATTCTGCCTCGCGGGTCGAGTGCTCCTCGCAAGAGCTTGCGAGGAGTCCCACTTTGGAGAAATATCATTGGTGGTTTAATGGAGCGGGCTGCGGGTGGGGCCATGTAGAATTAAAGCGGCAACAGCTGACCCCGGTTTTTCATGTGGGTCGTGTGTGAATGTCGCTGCTTTTGAGCCCCCTTGGTCGGGCAGCGAGGAGATGGGGCGAGAGGACTTGTTTACAAAGTATGAGTACAAAGTATGTATGCTCTGGTGGAGGAAGTGTTATGAGGGAATTGGATCGTTGAGATAGTCTGATACATGGCCGATCGAAGTCCACCTGCCTCTGTTCGTGGTTGGATGGATTGATTTCAAGGGGTATTCTTGTCCTCACAGAGAACCTGCTCAGGTGACGAAGACAAAAGGGGAAATATATATCGACCATATACTTCTTCTTGCTCTGATCAATTGTATTGCATGTATTGATTACGGTTAGAGGCAGTGATCTATCCTCTCCAACCCCGTTCCTCAACGACTCGACAGCGAGCATCAAAACTGGACCACCAATCGATATCCGGCCAACTTCCCACCCTCCATAATCTCCAACATCTCACCAATCTGATCCAACTTGAAGAAGTGACTCGGACTACTGATGCCATGCTTGGTGCTAAACTTTGCACACTCCCCCAAGTCCTCGAGCCGTGTCAGGTTGTTGGCACCGCGGATGTACAGCCTCTTCATGGTCAGGTCGAACGAATTGAGCGAGATTTCTTCGTTGGCCACGATGCCCACGGGGACCAGGACGCCGCCGATGCGGAGGACCTTGGGCGCCGTGTCGTAGGCCGGTTTGACGGCGGCGAAGACGACGCTCGCGTGGCACCCGCCGTTTGTGAGGTCTTTGATCTTGCGCACGTAGTCGGTGTCGGTGCGTGAGTTGAACAATACCAGGCCAGGGCTGTCTTCGTCATTGGTTTTACTCTTGTCGCTCGCGGCGGCGGCGGCGTCCAACTCCCGCGCCGTCTGAAGCGTCGCATCGTCGACGTCAATCCCCACGACGCGGAACCCCATGGCCCTTGCATATCGAATCCCCAACTGCCCCAGACCACCACATCCCACGACAGCAAGCCACTGCCCGGACTGCAGACCCGCCGCCACAACGCCATTATACGCCGTAATCCCCGCACAAAAGATAGGCGAAGCGGTCCTCGGATCCATCCCTGCCGGCAACACCGTCGCCGCCCTGGAGTCGATCGCGCTGTACTCCTGAAAGTACCCGTCGCCCGCGAACCCTTGCATCTTCATCCGGCCCGATGTGCAGTTGATGTAGTGCTGCTGGCAGCCCTCGCACTCCCAGCACGCGTGGTACGCGTTGATGAAGCCGACGTAGTCGCCCAGGTGGAAACCTCGGTCTGCTGCTGTCGAGCCTACCTGGACCACTTGGCCCAGGGCTTCGTGGCCGATGGTCATCGGGATGGGCGTGGTGAATTCTCCCTCTAGAACGAGCTACCACTCACACGAGATATAAGTCAGTTTCGGGGGTTCTTTGTGTTGTCTCTTGCCATTCGGCTTCCCTCGCGCTTGATGCGCCGTGTTGAAGTTGAACCAAGAGAACAAATATACTGACCATGTCCGAATGACACAACGACGCCGACGTCGTCCTGATCAAGATCTCATCATCCTTGATCTCCGGCACGGGGATGGTGTTGAGCACCACCTTCTTCAGGTCCTGATCGCGATCACACAGAAGACTTCGTCAGTAATTGTCTGGTCTGAGTCATTCTCGCCATTTCATCCTCAAGGGAAAGAAGAAGGAAAGGAAAACTTTCATCTCCACACACGCACCGGGTCGAACTGCGCAGCTCGCTGTGTCTTGGGAATGTCCAAAGTACCGAGTGAACCCATTGTTTTGTTTCTTTTTGGCTCGAAATCTCTCTCCGTCTCTTTCTATACTGGTTCAATGAAGTTTTGGTTTTGGTTATGTTTCCTCTACCATAAGCAAGCGGCGTGAAGGGAGGGGCTTTTCTTTTCTGTACAACCTCAAATCCAAACGCGGGGGAGACTGGCTACTTTGCTCGCTTACCATCTCTCCCCCTCCCGCTCTCAGCCAGCCGAGGCTGAAAGTCCGATGCAATCAATCATCGCAGTCGGACAAATGCAAACGAGCCCAAGTCGAGTGATGTGGCTTTCTCGGTGTTAGATCTCCGGGGGACAAAATCCCCGGCCACTGACCTCCGGGGACAGCCATCATTGTCATCGTCTGCGCGCGACCGGCTTGGCAAGTTCAAGAAGAGTTACAGGGAAGCGAAAGAGAGAAGAAAAAGAAGATGAAGAAAGAGCCGGAAGAAGGGAAGGTCAAGTCCTGCTATGGATTTACATGAAGGCTTCTAGATGGCAAGGAAGACACTTCAAGTCTATGCCTCCCCCATTGTGCTGTGCTCCGATGAGAGGATCAATACTTTGCTTCGAAGGACTGTACTCTATGTTTGCCGATGCCTGAAGGGGGGGGGGGGGGGGGGACTTCGGAATCCAAATCCAGCGAGCCTTACTGGTCGGAGATGGCTGTGGGGGAGCTGGGGAGAGCCGAGTTCTGAGTTTCGCCTTTGTGGGGGAACATCACAAACTCACAATGGAGGACATTATCATTCGTCATGAGGAAGAGCTTTGACTGATTCTGAGTCCTAATCCCGAGTTTGAACTCAGGTTCGACTTCGGATCGGGGACCCCATGGGGTTTCTTCTTCTTCTGCCTTGCTCAACTACTACTATTACTGTTACATATCGGACTGATCTATTCTTACAGCGTTGGGAGTCGACTCGGACTTCCGGTCTAAGCCCCCACAGGATTCGCATGCAATGACGACGAGGGGGAGCAGCGCGAGATGAAATCATGAACCTCGGTCGTGTCGGTAGTATCCATAGCCTTGATAATGGAGGCTCCCCCCAGATTTGAACGCCAATTGCCGGAGCCAGAGGCGGACACATCCTCGGCGGCTTCGAGGTCGGCCTGGCATGATGATCTGATGCGCTGCAAGACGTGGCGAGCCAGGAGCCACCACTCCGGGGCAAACCTCATCAGTCCGGGACGGGTCCAAGCCTGAGGCTGGGGCTGGGACTGGGGCTGCAAGGTCCCGGTCCCGGTCTCGGTCTCCGTCCCGGTTTCCTGCCCCTGCTCGTCGATCGCTGCTCGTTGTGCAAGATGATGGTTCCAGAGTCGCCTCCAATTGGCTATGGCGGTGTCAAGGGCCACGAACTGAGATTCACAGCCAAAGGCAGGCTCGAGATTGAATATCAGAATGTGCAAGGATGCACAAAGAACCCAGAGATTGAGGATGCCGGCACGGGCCAAGTGCAGAAAAATCTGGTCATCCATGGGTTTCTTCCCCAGATGCTTGATGGCACCGTAGAGGACGAGGTTGTCGCCGCCGAAGAGCGGGAGCGACGCCCACGGCCACAGACTGTGGAAGCAGGTGGCTGCATCTTGGGCCTGGAAGCACTCGTCCGGTGAGGCGAGGTCCATCCTTAGTTCCTGGATGCTCATCTTTGGCGGAACGATGTGAAAGATGACAAAATAGCAGTCCATCAAGAAGACGTACAGGACGGTTCGGATGACTTGTTCGGCCAGGGCAAAATGATGCCAGTTGAAGGTGGTCTCGGGGGTGTCGGTGTCCTTCTGAAGCACTCGATGCTTTGCGTAGGGAATCAAAGCCCTCCCCATCGTCACCACAGTCCCCCATCGCGATTGTCGGACTCTTGCACCGTCTAGTTGACTGCCTTCCCAAATCTGATACATGCAGACGATGGTCGCTGCTTGAAGAGCCCGCAGTTGAAGCGTTACCTCGTCAGCATCAGCCGAGAGGTCGCCCTCGGCACTGGAGGACTTGTGCAAACGGTGGGATCTAAGTCTCAGCACGTCGTCGAAAACCAGCTCTTCGACATAGTTGCGCCAGCATCGGGCGTCCTCTCGATCGCTTTGCTCAGGCGACGTGCATGCCCCTGTGACGGCCATGGCAGCCACCAGAGATCGAGGAGCCTCGACCGCGTCGAAGGTCGGCCGGTGGATGGTTGGCCAGTGAGGATACCAGGACGCCCAATAGTATTCCAGGTACCTGCGCAGTCGCGGGGGGTCGAAGAAGCGGACGCACATTTGCTCCAGCGCCGGGGACCACGAGTGGTCCTGGCCCTGGGGGGTTTCTCGAAGACATCCTGCCCGGGCGGTGGCCACGTCTCGGATCCCCAGCAGTATCTCCTGGCTTTTCCAGGCCAGGGGGTCCAGGTCCAGGTTGGAATTAAAGTTGAAGTTGAAGTTGAAATTGAACCCTGAGACACTTGAGAAGTTTCCTTGATCTTGAGTTTCTCCATAAGCGTTGTTGCTTAGGGACGCAATCAGGTTCTCCATGTCCATGTCCATGTCCATGTCATTCTGAATCGTTGGGAAGTCGCAGGTTATTGTCATCAGGTCGGCCGAGTAGAGATCCGCCGGTGGCTGACTGCAAAGGGCCAGAGTGTCGACCATATCCATGTGCTGATGCTGAAGCGTGAGGCTGCTGCTGCTGATCTCCTCAAACCTGAGTTGGCCGTTGAACTTGCCGGATATGCCTTGGATTCCAGGGCTGGTGAAGCGCAGCAGAAAACGAAACCCCTGGACGGGATCCTTGTCGAGATCTACCTGGTAGTGATAGGTCGAGAGAGAGCAGGAGAGCGTTCTGGGGATTGTCCTGCGTTGAGTGCAGTACCGCCAGGTCGAGGTTGAAACAGAGGCACAACTGCCTGTATCATCAGCAGACGAAGCTGAGGCTGAGACAGAGGTAGTCGCCCGCACCACCTCTTCGTCGATGTCTTCCCATGCTGATAAATTTGCGTTGGAAGGATTCAGCCAGGCGTAAGTGCATGAGTCGCCTCGAGCTGTACAGCTGGTGCACGGCTGGCTGTTATTACACGCGCGTTTTTTGGCCACGCATCTGTCGCATGCTCGCCGCCGCTTTGGCGTCTTTGTGTCCGACGCAGATCCTGAAGCGGCCTCACAGCGCGCCTGGTGCCGTCTCAAGACGTCCAGGCGTTTGTATGCCTTGCGGCAGCTCGAGCAGACGTGGTCTCGATGGGAACTGTGTGCGCTGGTGACATGGCGCGTCAGATGATCCAGCCGACTGAACACCTTTTGGCAGATGTGACAGGACAGGGACATCGGCAGTCCCTGGCGTCTTTCCAGCATTTGTACGTATCTGGATCTGTATATGTGTTCTGGTTGAGTTGAGGCGAGAAGGAGGACGAGGTGTGAACAAACATGTGGGGGAAGTCCGGGGAGAGAGAAAACGCGGGGCGGCAATTGGCTTTATACTTGTGCCCCGGTCAATGCCCCGGTCCAGACTGTGGGGGAGAGGTGGAGGCAGCACCAATCAGTATCATCGCATTGTTTTCTCCCTGACTCGGAGTAACTCCACACTGCCCAACTCGGGTTACCTGTCCTTGTAGTTTTCCTGGTGTGTTTGAAGATATATATAAAATGATATCCCAGGGCGCAAGGTTACTTTGGCTGTCCCAAAGTGAAAGGGTAGTCTGTCTATTCTGCTCCTTGCCGACTCCTTTCCTTTGTTTTTGATCATTCCTGATGTCTCCTGATAGCACCCCCCTTCCCTCATGTGTGGCCATGGCCCTTTCAATCCCCCTGTACTTCCTCCTGCCGGGCCTCATTGGCCTCTACTGGATCGGATGGATCATCTACTGCAGAACCTTTCACCCTTTAGCCAAGATACCTGGCCCTTTCCTTGCCTCCTTCTCCCGGCTCTGGGTCATGCAGGAGACCGGCCACGGCAAGATGGAACACACACAGCGGGCCCTGCATCAGCGATATGGACCCTTGGTTCGGATTGCGCCCAACGAGATCGCCTGCGCCGCGCCTGAGGCCATCCCGCAGATCTACCGCATGCAGAACCCGATCCAGAAGACCGACTTCTACCCTCCCTGGGGAAATAAGTCGTTCAGCAAGTACACTGATCACTTCAGTGTGACCGACGAGAAGCTGCACTCTCAGAGGAGACGGGTGGTGAGTCATGTCTACAGCCTCTCCAACGTCCTCCAGTCGGAGCAGTATATCGACCAATGCTCGGAACTGTTCATTCAAAGGATGGGCGAGTTTGCAGATCGAGGAGAAACAGTCGACTTAGGTCAGTGGCTTCAAATGTAAGAACATCCGAGATCCCTGCAGTCTGGCCAGAGACTGATCGTCTATCAGGTATGCCTTTGACGTCGTTGGCGAGTTGTACTTTGGTCGCATGTTCGGCTTCATGGAGAATCGCACCGACTACGAGTCGTACATTGCCTCTCTCGACGCATTGCTGCCCCTGTTGACCGTCAGCGCCGTGGCCCCGTCGTATGCCAGGCCCATGGTCCTCGGACTGTCAGTGCTCAGCCCGGCCATCAGAAAAGCTCTGGGTGCCCTCGATCACATCGGTCAAGCAGCTCGGGAGTGCGTGGACGAAAGATCGCAAGCCTTGTCAACCGGTGACAAGGCCCTTAGGAAAGACATCATGCAACAACTCTTTGAGATCGCAGAGCAGAAGGGCGAGAAGGTGGACTTTGGCCTGGGAGAGATCAAACTCGAAGCTTACACCGCACTGTTTGTGACATGCCTACATCCTGCTATGATCCCTCGTTACCCTGCTGACTTGCCTTGTGATAGCTTTGCCGGATCCGACACCACCGCAATTGCAATGCGCTCGGTGATTTACCATCTGATGAAAACCCCAGACGTGTACAAGGACCTGATGACCGAGCTGGACGACGCCGCCGCCCGCGGCAAACTAAGCAGCCCGGTCAAGTACTCGGAAGCGATCACCCTGCCACTCCTGTGTGCCTGTATCAAGGAAGCCATGAGGCTGCACCCGAGCGTCGGCCTCACCATGCCACGCATTGTGCCTCAGGGCGGCATGGTCGTGTCAGACCAGTTCATCCCAGAGGGATACCGCATCGGCATGAACGCCGCCGTCATCCACTACGACGATGCCATCTTTGGATCGAACGCCCACGAGTTCCGCCCTTCTCGATGGTTGACTGGCGACACGGTCAAGATGGACAAACACATGCTCCATTTCGGCGCCGGGACTAGGACTTGTATTGGTAAAAATGTACGTCTAACTTATTCTTTCTCTCTTATGTGCTGTATCACCAATCTGACTTGTTGACAAATGGCAGATCTCGCTGAGCGAGCTTCACAAACTTATCCCCCAGTTATTGCGGCATTTCAGCTTGGAAATGGCCCCTGACCTGGTCTGGGAGACGCACAATTCGTGGTTCAACAAGCAGACTGGGCTTATGATTCGGCTTAAACGGAGAGAGGTGTCCTGAAGTATATATATGTGCTAGTATGACAAGTCACAAAGCACACGGCGACGTCAGGGCTCGAGGCAGGCTACTGTACGAGTAGAGTACATACCTTAGTACATACAAGTACTAGCAATGGATGACAGTGAACACAGACATGCACGGGATACAGTCTCTCCTCTCTTGTCCTTTGTCCCGTGTACAGGGCAGGGACTGGAGAGTCGAGAACCCAGTCTACTCTCCACCACGTAAGGTAAGGGAGGTACGGAGAACACACTTCCCTCTTTAGACAAGTCAGGGGTGCCTCCGCTGACCGGTTCGGTGACCACTGTTCGAGTGGGTTCTTTTGCCAGGCTTGTAAAGCTGGTTCGGGACCTCCTCAATGGTGGGCCATTTTCATCTTTGTCAGCGCATCGGTCGGCGCGCCCCGGAGTTCAAAGTCCGAGGCGAGGGAAGTCTGGGAGCGAGGGACCGGGGAAGCCACATGGACATGAGTCTCCTCTCTCTCCCGTCTCTCGTACCTCGGGCTGCACGGAGGGATGTGGGAATCAGTGGAAAAACTCAACTCTACAAGCACGTACATTACGTTTTCTTGTCGAAATGCTTGCTCGCACGACTCCACGAGTTTGTTTCCCCAGGAAACTCTGTTCGGGCTCATTGCTTCTTTTTTCTTTTGCGGGGGAGGGGGGTGAAGTCTGTTTGGACGTACAACGACAACGATCGATTTGCTTGCGAATCTGCTCTGATGGAGAAACGTAAACGTGTCGACTGAGACAGATAAATGAATATGTGCCTATTTCTTTTGTTCCCTTCTGAGAAGGAGAAGGCCCCCTTCCTTCCCTCCCATCCAACCCCAAGTCAAGTGCCCGAGTTCAGTCCCTTCAATCCCGCTTCTGCGAAGCCTCAACCTCGACCTGGTCCACCACCTCAACCCCCAGTTCCCGCTCAATGTCCGCGTCCAGAGATCGGTCGATAATCTCATCCTGGTCGCCGAAGATGGCGGCCACGTCCTCCAGCGCCAGACCTTTGGTGTCTGGGAAGAAGATCCACATTCCGATGGCGGAAATGACGCCGGGGATGATGAAGCACTATTGTGGGCACGCAAAGTTAGCCAACGGAAATACAGAGCGAAAGTATGCAATCGTCGGAGATTCTGATGATGATGAAACATAACGTACCAGATAGAATTTCCACCCGATCGAAGCGAACGCGACGGGCGCGACCTGCAACCACATGACATTCATCAACGCGATGGCCGAACACCCCAACGCCATCCCCTTTGCGCGGATGTGCGTCGGGAATATCTCCCCCAGATAGACAAACTGGGTGCCATCCAAGATGGTCTGGTAGACGGCGACGAAGATGAAGAGCATGGCCACGGCGGCACGCAGGGCAGCCATGTTGTCGCCGCCCGCGAATTCCGCCACCAGGGCGGCCACGATGGACAGACAGATTTCGCAGCCTATGAGGCCTAAGGCGATGAATTTCGGGCGGGGCATTAGTTCGACGAAAAGCATTGCTAGTACGCCGCAGCCGAAGGCTAGTGTCATGAAGGCTGCGGCGTAGATGAGCTGGAGGTTTGTGTCGAAGCCGAGACTGGCGTAGATCTGGGACACAAAGAGTCAGTCATGTCAGTGCTGTGGACATATCATAACTCGGGAATACAACAAGACAATTGGAAGACTCACACTCGGCCCGTAATTATTGATGACCAAGATCCCCGAGAACTGAATAAAGGCCGTCGTACCCATGCCGATCAAGGAGCGTTTACGGTAGCTGGGCTTCGCGAACATGTACCAGTACGAGCTGGGCAGCCTGCGGTCGATATCCATCTGGGCTTGGATCTGCACGATCTCGATCGCGGCCTCCTCGGCGGTGTGGAGCTTGAGGAGGTTCTGGCGCGCCTCTTCGTGCCGGCCCTTGAGCATCAGCCAGCGCGGGCTCTCGGGGATCCAATGAATGCCGCAGAGGAGGATGATTGGGGGGACACATTGCAAGGCTATACTCGACAAAGGACGTTAGATTTTGGGGGGAAGCGAGTGGGAGGTCCAGAGGAATGGGGTTTGACTAACCGAATGGAACTCTCCAAGCCGCCGGATTGTCCCAGTGGTAAAACCCATAGCTGATCCAGTTGGATGACGCGTACCCGAACAGGAAGCCAGCGCCGTGGACGTCGACCAATGTGCCCCGAATCGCCGGGGGAACGACCTCGGTCATCCAGATGGGCACGGCGGCGATCATCATCCACGCGCCGCCGCCGACGAAGAAGCGCCAGACGATGAACTCGCCGATATTGGTCGACCCGGCCAACAGCGGGCCCGTGATCAGGACGATGATTGCGGAGACGATGATGGCGTTCTTGCGACCCCACCGGTCGGCGAAGAAGGGCACGAAGAGCACGCAGATGGCCGAACCGGCGAAGAAGACGCCGTTGATCGACGAGATCAGGTCCGTCGCGTTGGACCGCGTGTCCAGCTCAAAGTAGCTGATGAAGGTAGGCTGGGCCAGCGTGGGGCCTATGACCGAGGCGGAAAAGCCTTCTGTAAGGCTACCAAAGGCCATGACGGCCACCACGAAGATCGTATACGGTCGCCATTGTCGCTTCTTTATATGTTCGACGTGGTGGACCGTCGGGACGATGGTGGTGTCGTGCATGGCGGAGGGATGATATCAGAGAGAAAGCTGTCCTCTTGTCTTCGAGGCACTGGAGTGGAACAAAATGGGTTAGGTGAGGATAAGTCTGCCTTCGGGTTGCGACAGGGACGGGGCATCTGCTGGATATGTTGAGTTATATAAGGGGAGAGTAGACACTTCCCGCCCCCCCCTCGACATGTTCCTTTGGGGATCCGAAACGAGCATAGCACACGACATAATCCGGGGGAGGGTCCTGTCCCGGAGAACGTGGAGAGGAAACGCAAAGGCAAAAGACCGGGTCGGCGGCAAAGGTAGAGAGAGTGAGAGCGACAGACCAATTGCCCAATTCACTCGAAATGCTGCTTTTCCGTCGAATGTCGAATGTTGAATGTCGGTGGACCAATTCCGAGTGCACAAGACCGATATCTCGGACATACAGCCTCGGTCATCGATGACCGATAGCCCATTCTTTCTTCCCGCGTTGGACTGTTTAGGTGGTTGTGCTGCTGACCTCTCCATCCGCGGCCCATTAGGCCCGGTTGATATCCTCTTGGCGGGTCCCCACGGGGAATCTTGTCCTTCTGTCAGGCGATTTTCCAGTGAGGAGTAAAGAGACAAGCAACCGTCAAGAGAATCGCGGCACAAGCTTGGGAAGTTGGGAGGGGGAATGGTGCCGCCCCGGTTCTGCGCTTGTCCTTTCGGACTTGTTAGTGCAGTTGCATTGCCGACCCCGGATACTCACCGACAATATGAGGGGTCCATACTTCGGCTGTCCACGTTATTTCCTGGCGAGTCAAATGTGATAGACGGTAGATCAGTGGAAATGGAGACTCAGTACAAAGGTCAGTCTGGGATTAGGAGACTATGTTTATGTAGGTGCGAGACAGAGAAGTGAAGACAGACTTACGAAGAGGTCGATCACGTGAATTATCACGTGTACGCTAATGAACTCTCTATCCACTGCAATGCTGCCATTCTAAAGCGGCAGTGTCAGCCACACGAATATGGCAAGCCAGTTTCTCTTCGATTCGCCCTGAATTGTACTCGTATGGTAGGTAATGTACTCGTATCAGTACCTAACGAACAGTAAGAGGAGGGAAGACAATCAACACTTTCTCCGCGGAGAGGACTAAAGATATGTACAGTAAGATTTAATCATACCTTTCCTTATCCTCAAGCCTCAGGCTGCCAGTGCTAGAGCCTGAGCCTCGCTTACAAAACACACGTGTCCATCGTGTATCTTTAGCGGAACAGTCAGGTCGGAAAGGGGATACGTTTAAACACTGTGTTGCCCTTATTCGAGATGTCACTCTGCATAGTACAGTACTACTCTTACAGCAGTGAGCAATGGAGACAAGAGGCGGTGCACGCTGCTAATGCTAATGCAACCTTTCCCCTTTCCTTGGAACCGTGCTTACTCTTTTCTTTCTCGCTATCCCCATTCTCATCTCTAGAAAGAAGTGAGATCAGAAGCTTTGCTCATGCAGGTTCAACGGTGGGATATCATTGTCATATAATAAATGAGTACACTCAACTCGCTTGCCTAAACCAACAGCTTGGTCGCCGCGTTCAACCGTTCCTCGATGATCTGACTCCATCGCACCGCGTTCGTCACATTCTGATCCTCGAAACTCTCCACCAACCCAGGGTATGTGGCTCCGGCATATCCAGTCCATCGTCCCGGCGCAAAGACCACATGCTTGAACCAAGATCGGTCGTCCAAGCCACCCGTATACAGGAACTGTCTCTCCAACGTCTTGTACCTCGTGTTGGCTTGTCGCACTTCGAAGTAGAGCTTCGCCTTCTTCCACCATTTCCACCACGGGAGGTCCTCGCTCAGTCGTGTCGTCAAATCAGTCGTGTAGTTATCGTATACGGCGGCAGCTTTTTGCAGTTTCTTCGTCGCCTTGTCCAGCTCATGGAAGCTGAAGCTCGACGGCATCAAGAGTTCCTTGGACTTTTCCTTGACGCTCTCCAGATAGCCTTCGAGTC
Organism: Exophiala alcalophila; assembly: GCA_001599775.1. Lineage (NCBI taxonomy): Eukaryota > Fungi > Ascomycota > Eurotiomycetes > Chaetothyriales > Herpotrichiellaceae > Exophiala > Exophiala alcalophila. The sequence goes on from BCHY01000004.1 coordinate 2,237,375, forward strand.
CGTTGGCATAGTCGAGGGCGCTCAAAGCCAACACGGGCGTCTCGGACAACTGAGCAGCCAGCAGGGCCCAGATCTTGGTCACCGTCACATGGTAGTGCCATCCCTTGTCACCGTACGCGTCCATCCAGTGGAAACTGTCGTAGTTCGAATGATAATGGTAAACGGCGTCTTTGGGTCCGTTTCCAAATCCGAGATCGAGGGATGGGATTCCCGCAAAATCCTGGAAAGCCGTGAAGTCGCTCCCAGAGCCCATGGTACGAATATGTCCGTCCCAGGTGTCCCCAACGGATTGTCCTTTCTTCGTCTGATTCGGCGACGCAATGGAGTCGGTGACGTTGTAGATGAGCTTGTTCAGCAAGGGAGACGCCGCCGCTTCAAAGTGCTTCCCTCGTGCACCCACGTCGACGTTCAGATACGCAACAGCACTGCTGGACAACCACGGGAGGAATTCCTCCACCCATTCAGTCGACCCGATCAGACCGTACTCTTCGCCGTCCCAGCTGGCAAAGACAATCGTACGGAGAGGTTTCCACCCGGCCTTGAGAGCCTCGCCGAAAGACCGAATCACTTCATTGAGAGCCGCCGACCCGGAATTAGGGTCTCCAGCACCTCCTGCAATCCAGGCATCTCGGTGGTTTCCCAACACAATTACTTCGTCCTTGAGCGTGCCATTGATGACGCCAATCACGTTCCACAGAGGGGTCGTGACATACTCTTGCTCGTTCACCAGATTGAGCACCACAGAGTCCGGGGTCGGCCCAATGCTGTAGTTAACGCCTTTGTAGGCAAGGCCGCCGCCTTGCCACGCCTCGTTGAAGGAGCTGGCATTGGGGCCGTGTCCGTTCAAGGCTTTGAGGAGAGGAAGAGCATCGGAATATGAGATCGGAAGCGAGGGGATCTGCGGAGTCGAGCCGTGAGGGTCAACACGGGGTACTCCTGGCTTAGAGGGATACCCGGGGGTGGTTGGGTCGCCAGGAAGAGTGCCTGCGACACCTGTCAGTTTGGGTCAGCCATCAGGAATTCCTCAAAACGCACTGATGTATTGCGTACTGCCTCGTTGCACGCTGCTCGGGTTTCGGGCCGGCCCCTCGGGATACGGCTTGTGTCCATTCTCCTCCGTGATCTCGCCGTCTTCCTGCGGGTCGGAGTACATGACCACTCCAACCATGCCCAGCTCTTGGGCGCGTTTGACCTTGAGACCGCGGAAGATGCGACCATATTTGGCCAGAGCAATCTTTCCCTTCAGGCTGACATTGGCAGCCTGCAGATCTTCAAAATCCCGGAATGTGCCAAAGTTCACATAGACGTAGGGCGCGGTGACATTGCCGCTGGCCGAGTAGCCATGGAAGGTGGGGATGCGGTCCTTCAACGAGGTGGTCGGGTCATCGGGGAGGACGTCCTCCGTCAGGCTACACTCGTACTTGACCTTGTCTCCTTTCAACAGAGCCAGACGATGGGATACCGGGTAGTTGATATAGACGTCGTAGGCGACGATTTCGGACCGGACTCCAAACTCTTCCCACTTGTCGTGGGTCCACAGCGCCTGACTCAGGTTCTTGCCAGCCAGATGGGGTCCAGCAGTATAATATTCGCTCCAGGAGCGGATCTTGTCTTCGTCCGGCGTCTTCAACAACAGTTCCCGCAGCTCATTGTATGTCAGGCCCGTACTTTGCGGCCATCTCGGCGGGAACGGCCGATGCCACGGGAGGAAGTCGGAGAGGGGATGGTGACCCCGAGGGAGGATGGCAATGGGAAGTAAAAAGAGGATCGTAAGGAAGATGAGAGTGCTACCCAGTGCGACGGAGCAGAATCGCCGAAAGGTGGTGTGGGGGTATCTCGGTCGTCGCCGTCTCACCGGGACGGCGGAGATGAGGGGAGCTCGTTCATCCATGGAGGGAGGGAGGATCAATGGACCAGGATCAGACACATTCCATGGTCTCAATTATATTTCGGAGGGAGGCGAGGCGAGGAGTGAGAAATTCTGCCTGCCGTACGAATGGAGAAGCAGGCAGCAAGTAGGTATTACAGTAACTAGTTGTACAAGGCGAGGGCAAGACAGCAAGATGAAGAGAGAGTCAAAATGGAGTCATTGATTGATCGTACGCGGGGGAGACGAAGAGGGAAAGTGTGCCGAGAAGCCTCGTACTCGTACTGCCTGCCGTACGGCCTGTCGTACAACTTTTCTCCTGTTACAGCCTTGCGTCTTTTCTTTCTCTCCTTTTCCCCTCCTCTTTCTCTCTGTGTCTCTCGTATCAGTTTCAAATCTTGCCAGGACTGCCTCTGTGCCCTACACTTCTCCCGAAAACTCCCTCATCTGCGCCTTGCCTGCGAGGCCGGGCAGCCAGGACACCCGTTTGCTCACGTAGAACTCGACGCCCGGTTCAGCCTTGTCTGGCCCGGAGAAGTCGTCCAGCGAACCGGCCACAATGAGGACAACGCCGTTGAATGCTTCGGCGTCACCGACCTTGGAGATGACACAGCCGCAGGTGGAACAGAACGAGTAGGTCAAGATCATGCCGCTGTCTTGCTTGGTGGCGTACGTCTTGGGTGTGCCCGCGGTGACCTTGTAGTTGCCCTCCGGCACAACCAGGTTGGTGGTGAAGACGCTTCCACTGACGTGTCGACATGTTTCGCAGTGGCAGATGGCCTGGCGCACGGTTAGTGGAGTCTCTAGTAATTCGCCCCGGGTATGGTCTACCTTCATGACAGGCTCGCCTGTGTACTCATACTTGAGTTCGCCACAAAGACATCCTCCGGTCGGCATGGTGACTAGTTTTGGTGTTGGTCGTTTGGAGATTGGGGCTCTCTTTGCGAGAGACCGTCGTTCGGATCTCAGCGCTGCATAGAGGTCAATTTATATCTCTACTCGCTTATCCACGAAGCACCCTTCGGACTCGACACGGACCGCCCACCGAGGCAGCTCTCGCAGCCAGTCCTATCTGAATACCGTCTTCTCTGACCCGGCATTTGAGTGAGTTCCGCCCCCATTCTAGCCCTGCTGGACATCGGGTCGTCCTCGTCAGGCCATCCCCGTGTGCTCGACCTTGGCGATAAGACGGCCAATATACGATCCACCCCCGAGTTGTCAGCATGTCAACTCCAAGGGCGTGAAAATGTGGGGTTAAAGCTGCTGCTGAGGCGGACTTGCGCTTGGATTACTATTGCTACAACATCCTCATGAGTCCAGGCAGGCAGTCAGCCTCTCCGCTGTTCTCACTGAGCCTCCTCCTGGAATACGATAACCCGAGAGGGGGCGGAAACCTTCGAACACGGACCTTCCAACACGAGTACACACACGGGTTCCCCTGTAAGCCAGACGGGCATCCACCGGAGGTAGTATTCCATCTTCCCCAGTTGATACGGACTGCATGATGTGTCTCCCGAGTCCAATGCGACCTTCGAGACTTTTCTCTATTTGCATTGTCTTGCTTCAGCCCCAACAGTGGCCCGGATACGAAAATACGAAAATACGAGAACGAGGTGACTTCGCGTTGCATTTGCGAACAGGCCGTGTTGCTTACGAAACACTTTCGTGTCTAACTTTATAGATCTATGGACTTAAAGCCCAGAGGTGGCGGGATGGACATGTCCTGTCCTCACATGCTTTTGGGCTTGCTACCGCTGTCACCCCCGGAGTCGACTATACGACCCTTTGCTTCCCACCTCTATTTTAGGAGGCCTTGGAAGCATTCACCTCTTTTCGAAACTCGATTGCAAGGTCCATGGCAGTCTGGTCACCAGGTGGGAGAAGCTGAGTTGCCCACATACCACAGTTGCCAGCGACAGGGTCAATCCACTGTGGAGAGAGAATCGTCAGTTCATGTCAATGGATCACACCAGGTTTAGGGGGCAGGGGCAACGCACCCAGAAGAGATTCGGGAGGCCTCCCCATGTCATGGTGCCTTTCTTGCAGAGCCCATCGACGTCCTCTTCGTTCAGGATCCCACCGAGACCAAAGTTCCATTTGTCGCTCTCGACCCCGGCCCTGTACATGGCCCCTCCCAGCGGGTTATACACGATTTCCACGAGCGATTTGGTGTCGGGAAACTGCGGTGTGAACATGAGTTTGACCGTCTCCGGCTTGAGAAGCTTCCCGTCGTTCTTGAGCAACGACACGAGCACCTTCACATAATCCTTGACACAGGAATACAAGCCACCGCCACCGATATCATCCACGGGATCGGGAAGCATGAAGGGTTTGGTCGGGACGATTAGACCCTCGGGCGTCTTCGCGCTCGTCGGGCACAGACGTTCGCGCAGGCTTTCGTTTTCATCCAGTCGGAATCCCGTCGAGGTCATCCCGAGGGGCTCCAAGATGTTCTTCTTCATGTACTCACCCAGGCGGACGCCGCCGTTGACTCGCTCGACCATCTGGCCGGCCCAGTCGATGGAGCAGCTATAGGTCCAGCCGTCACCAGGCTCGAAGAGCAGCGGCATGAAATACTCATTGGCCTGAGGAGTGGGAGGAAGAAAGGCGCCAGTAAGCAAATGAATCGAAACTGAGAGAAAATCATATCCTCGCAATCGGGTTTTGGCTTAACTCACAATGTCGGCGCCCATGGGACGACCCCCCTCGCCACGCGACTCGCGCCACTTCATCAGCTCGGGGGACAGGAAATCATAGCCCATCCCGCTCGAGTGCGTCAACAACTGACGCAACGTGATCTTCTTGGTCGCAGTGGCGTACTTGGGCTCTCCCGTGGCCTCGTCGAACCCAGTCAGAATGTTCGGAGCCTTCCACTCGGGCAGGATCGAGGCCGCGACGTCGTCGTCGAGGGCCAATTGACCTTTCTCCACACACTGCAGGGCGGCGATGGTGGTGAGCAATTTGGTGCACGAGGCGATCCAGAAGGTCGTATCGACGTCGATGGGCTTGGACGTCGCGGGATCCACAGAGACGTCGCCTTTGGCATCGAGGTGGGTGATTTTCCCGGTCGCGTCTGCTGCGATGACCACGGCACCCACGATCTTGCGACCGGGGCCCGGCTTGATGGCGGCCTCGAGTTGCTCGGCGAATGACATTTTTGTGCAGACTGCAGATGATGTGATATGTAGACAAGGTCTTCTGCAGGAGGCACCGCGTCCAGTCAGCACCATGCGTGTATCTGTGGAGGGTGCTGAGAGCCCCAAGAGTGTCAGGGCGGCTCGGAAGTTGGAGTGCTCACCAATCCAAATGCGTGCGTGCCTGTCGATCAACCACTGCACTTACTTCCTGAGTACAAGGACCAAGTATCTCCCCAATCTATCTATCCCGAGCGATGACCCGAAACCGAAAACAGAGGATAAAAAGAAGATTACGACCTCTTCGCAAAACAAAAAAAAGAAAAGAGACATTCATTGCATGCCTGGCAAAATACAGGGCCCCCCGCCCCCGCCCTCCACCGGGCCGTTTCTTCCCCGGTGTCGGCTGTTACGTGTACGAGGCGTTTCCTCCCCGCCTTTTCGCACCGCTTCCCACCTCGGCCAATCCACATTCACTGACTCGGTGACATCCACCGTCACATTCCAACGTTCCAGTCTCGTTTTGGGTACTGTGCCTCGGTACAGCCCCCCACTATCTCAACGCGACGCAATTGTCATAAATCATCATTTTGAAGGCCCAAGACCCTCTATCCGGAGATCGGCTACTGTATAAATCGTACGAGTTCAAGGGGACGAAATAGTAAAGCTACATGCGTACTTGTGCCTCTTACCGCTGCAGTTGTATTCTTGAAGGGCCTAAAGCTTGCCTTATCTTTCATCACTTCCGTAATCTCCTTCCTGTGCTTTGTGGAGTGGGATTAATTCTTCCCTCGTCTGTCTCGTGACGAAAGAGCGGGAAGCGTTTTTCCTCTGCTCATCCCGCGACGACAGCGCCACCGGCCCAAGGCCCATTGTTCTTCGTATACTTCGATGATCTCCTGACCCGCGTCTTCTCCTTCTTGACCAACTTCCCCGTCACCTCGTCGTAGACCGCCGGCCGGATGACTTCGACCGTATACCCGACCCCGTAGAACCGACCGGCTCGGTCCTTGGATTCTTGTTCCTGCTTCTGCCTCTCGAGGGCCCGCGTCGTTGGTGGGCGCGTCGGCAGCGGCGTGCCGGGCGGGTTAGATTGGCGGAAGCTTTCGACGTATCGGTGGAAGGCGACGTCGGATTTGATCTCGGAGAGTTGGTCTCTCGTCAGATTGGAGAGCGGGCCTTCGAATGTAGTGGGGGATGGGGAGAGTTCGGAAGACTGAGTGCGTGGAAAGATCGAGTTCCTCCGTCGTGGAGGCGAGGGTGTGTCTTCTTCCGCAAACCCGAAGCTTGGAGGAGGTAAGGCCCCAGTGTTGGTTGCAGAGGGATACAGATAGTCCGGGTCTTCGTCCATAATACGTTGGCATGTCCAACAATAGCAGAGAGTGCCTTCATCAGAGGCGGAGCTTTGTTCCGTGATGGTGCTGTCAAGTCCGTCGTCGCCTTTTGTGTCCCCAAATGAATCCTCCTCCGCCTCTTGGCGCCGATATATCGCAGGGGATCTGAGAAGGATATCACCGTCGAAATGGCGCTTGCTGAAAGCCTCATAGGCGATCGGATACAACATATTGGTTCGCCAGACCAATTCCAAGGCCGGATCGTCCCTCACGCGCGTTAAAAACGCCGGGGCCCGACCATCGGTTGCTTTCGGCAAGGCTGCATACTGCGCAAGGCCGCGTCCCAGCGTACCTTCGAGTGATGGCGACCGGAGCCAGAGAAGGGCATGCATCTTCTCCATGAACGAGGCCCCGTCGACAAGATGATGGACAGCAGAGGCCAGATCGAGAGAGAATGCGTTCTCCGGCACCAATTCACTGTATGGTGGCGGATGGTTAAGGTAGATCAGAATGTCATGGCTCTGAGTCGTCGTGGTGGTAAACAATCTCTGTGCCGCAGGAGGGATCTTGTACGTCAATGACGCCGTGTCCGTCGCAGCCAGTATGGCCTCCCACGGCAACGGGACCTGGAGTAGCTTGGGAGAGCTGTGGGCCAGGTTGTCATCGTGGTATGCTCCGGGATGATTCATGTACGCATACCAGACCAGAAGGACATCGAGAGGTGGAAGATAGTCCGGGGTCATGGCCGCGTGGAGGGCAGTGCTGTTCGATCCATACCGGTGATAGGCCGCGGCGTGCCTGAGGAGGGTGTCGATGTTCTCAAACCAGACCTGAAAACGAGAGACGGCGAGCCGGACCACAATCTTCCACCGTTCTGCGGCTTGGGTTGTCTCTGGACGAGGAGCGGCTTTTCCAGCTGCTGAGCCTCCTGAATACTCGGGGACATCCAGGATGGCGAGGTTTGATGTCGTCGTCGCGCTCTGCTTTAGCCTCATGAAGCACTCAATCAGGATGAGATGAACAGCCAGATGACCGGGGTTGGGAAATGATATGGGAGATTCGCCTGCCACCTGCTGCATTGACGGGACGATTGCATCGCGAAAGATGGCCGGATCGGGGATCACGGTCTTTGGGTGTTTGGGCGCTTTCGAGGGTTTCCAGCTGCTGGAATAAGACAGGTCCCACTGGTGCGGGTCGAGATCGCAGACGGACTTGCGGGCATCACGTCGGTGGAAGAAGCTCATTAGATTTCACTTCCTCCACCCCGACGGTGGTAGGTAACCCTGAAAAGGAGAGTGGTGTCTGATTGTCTCGAACTCCGGCCTCGGTGAAAAATTCTCAGTCCTGAGAAACAGGTCTCATGGGAAGATTTGCAGGCAGACTCGGCCTGTTCCAAGGCGTATATGGAGACGAAGAGTCTAGGTCGAGATCGCATGTTGGCAACGGTCAGGAGAAGATGCATCAGTCAATTCCATTGACTCGAGGCCGAGACTGAGGAAGTCTGAGGCGACGTCAGCCTGGGGGCTTCCGCAGACAGGAGCAATCTCCTATTGGTGAATTTGTGCTTGGCAGAACTTGGTCCGGAGCGGAATTGTGCCACAGTTCAGCCACAAACAGCCACATACAGAGCGCCACATTGAAGCGCCACAACATCTTGATCCTCTCCGTCCTCTTCATGCTTTTCCCATTCCACAGCCTCATCTTCTCAAATCAACCCCGCAAACTCAGCAAACTCGTCCCTATCGGTAAGCTTGCCCCTGTCATCAAATCACGAATGCGGATGAGGGGTCAACGTTTCCCCGTGGGAGCCTGTAGGAGTACCATCTCCGATGCCTCCGATGCCTCCGATAGCCTCTTCTCCTGGTGTGATCATGGCCTGGACCGTCCCTGCACCCGTACGCTGATGGAATTGTATTCGCCCTTTCCAGCCCGAACCCTATTTTCTGACACGAGCCCCGCGACTTATCCCGCATTCCTGATTCAATGGCGATACAGCCCTGCGAACGGTGGCGACATCGTTATGATTCAGCAGGCGAATCAAGGCCTTCCTTCAAAGGGATTGCCAATAGCAGCATTTTGAGAAGGAAACTCAACCAATTTACCACGATCCAGACCCAAGCTGACCAACAGACTTATTAGGCCGAGGCTACAAAAGATCCGACAAGCGAGGTATTCCAATGCTACTCTTCCAGCATACGTAGCTTATCAACTGCACCATACCCTGAGTTCTTGGAAGACCAGCCCTCTGCTGCACTTACTCGTACGATTCAGCAACAACCCAACAGGGGTATCACGGTTCGTTATATGGTGACTGCCGATCCAGGATACCTTGATTGGGGCCGATCTGGTCCAAGAAAGGCCAATTGAAAGCCAACCACTCTTGCTGCTGATAAGCTAACCGGCTTGGCCGGGCCGGCGTCCACGCGCTGATAGAGATACAGACATGGGCTCAGCCTCTCAGTGTGGCCAGCTGGGAACCGACCTTCCAGAAGCAAATTGAAGCTTCTTGGACAATGTCTTGGAAATGTAACGTCCATCGCCAGCAACCGGTCTCTTATCAAAGCCAAGCATCCTTCTTCCCGTCTCGTCGCGTCTTGTCCTGATCGCCCTCTCCCATGCCGTCGATGTCGTGGCAGGTGGTCGTCAAGCAACGCTGTGGATTGACCCGTGGCTTTGCTTGAACATGCAGATCACCTCTTGAGTGGGAGTGTTTTGCTATGTTCTCGCTTCGTCAACTCCACTCGATGACGACGACATGGGATTCGATGCCGTGCTGTGTGTCTGTGACATCGTTGCAGAAGAAGCGTTCCATCATCCATGTGCCCTGGTAGCCGTGGATATCAGATCATGGCTGATGGCTGGTCGAAGCGGACGGTCCCAAGGTATGTTATCTCATGGATGAAATGCAGAGCAATTCTCACCGATATGGCCTCCCCTTCCCCTGTCGCCTACTTAACCCGGTCGATCCCGTCCGCAGTGGCAGAGGCGTCTGCTTCTTCTTCCCTGTCTTTTCCTTTCCCCGTCTCATAAAACTCCTCAAGTCCAACATGGACCCCAAAATCACACGCTCCGAATACATCTCGGAGAGCAAGAGCACAGATGGCGACCACCGGCCGTCCAGGGGCCACTCCATCACGGGCGACACCTTCGTCCAGGACCATGGCGCTGACACCGAACTGCGCCGTATCCTCAGCACCCGCCATCTCACCATGATTGCCCTCGGCTCCAGCATCGGTATGGGTCTGTGGCTCGGGTCAGGCACGTCGTTGACCAGAGGTGGTCCCGCCGGTATCTTCCTGGGCTACTGCCTTTCCGGTGCCATGATCTGGTCCGTCGCACACTCCATCGGAGAGATGGCTGTCATGTATCCCTTGCCTTCGGCTTTTGTCCAGTGGACAGGCAAGTTCATCGACCCGGCAGCAGCGTTTGCTCTGGGGTGGGCATATTGGTTCTCCTTCTGCATCACCATTGCCAACGAACTGGCCGCGGCGAACACCGTCTTGAGCTTCTGGACGGGAAAGGTCCCTATAGCGGCGTGGATCACCATTTTCTGGATGGTCATCATCCTCGTCAACGTTGGTGCTGTGACCATCTTTGGTGAAGTCGAGGTGGTATGTAGTGCCATCAAGTTCGGTTGGATTTTCGTTGTCATCATCTCGATGATCGGTAAGTACATAATCTTGCGTCCGGTTGACTGTTTCGTCGCTATGTCAATCATCAGCCCGTTGCCATCATGGCCAATACATGAATGTAACTGACGATTTTATATTCAGTGATCTCGGCGGGAGGCGGTCCCAACCACGAGACAGTCGGGTTTCGATACTGGAACTCGACCCCATTCACAAATGGCTTCAAGGGATTCCTCTCGGTGATGCCCACGTGTATCTTCGCCATGGCGGGATCCGAAAACGCCGGCCTCGTTGCGGCCGAGACAGCCAACCCTCGCAAATCTGTCCCTCGCGCCGTGGGCTCCATCTGGCTGCGTCTTTCTCTCTTCTACCTGCTGGGCTCACTCATGGTCACGATCAACGTGTCTCCGTTCGACCCGAATCTCTTTGGTGGCGAGGGAACCAACGCCTCGCCTTTCGTCGTGGCGTATCGCAACGCCGGTATCCCCGTCCTGGCACACTTCATGAACGCCATCATTTTGCTCTCCGTGATCAGCTGTGGCAGCATCAGTGGCTATGCCGGCTCACGTACCCTCATGGGCCTCGCGTACCTGGGCATGGCTCCCAAGCAACTCAAAAAGGCCGACAAGCTTGGCCGACCGTGGTACGGCCTGGTGCCCACGTTGCTCCTCGGTGGTGGGCTGGGCTATTTGAACGTCAGCGAGTCCGGGGCCGATGTCTTCGGCTGGTTCTCCAACCTGACGTCCCTCTTCACTCTCTTCGGGTGGGGAATGATCTGCCTGTCTCACATCCGCTTTCGCCATGCCTGGAAGCTCCAGGGCCGGGACAAGGCTGACCTCCCCTGGAAGAGCTGGACCTTCCCATATGCCGCCTGGTTTGGCTTCATCATGTGTGTCGTCCTCATCATCGTCCAGTTCTACCTCTCCGTCTGGCCGCTTGGGGACGTCACCAACGCCGAAAACTTCTTCGCCAACTACGTCTCGGTCCTCCTCATCCTCGTGCTCTACGTCGGAGCCAAGGTGTACTACCGTGGTCGTCGATGGGTAGACCTCAGCTCCGTGGACTTGGATTACGGACGCAGATTCTACCTTGACGAGGCTGACATGGAAAAGAATTCAAAGGGCGGCCTGAAGGGAACTGCGCGGAAAACCCTTGGCGCCGTCTTCAACTAGAGTCGACTGAGCAGTGAGCACCCGATGGGGGATTTTTGAGAGCGGTCATATCCTAGTGTGATCGAAGAAGAAGCCTTTTGGGGGCAACGGCAGCGCCGTCTTGTGCGAGTGGGTATTCGACGGGCAATGTGCGAATTGGCGCGGGATTATGAGACCTATTGCCCATGCTGGGTACCATCAGGCATGCTCTCGGAGAGTCGAGGATCCAGTCGAGGACATCGGTTTGGAATTGATGCCCACCCCCCCGATCTTGCAATTGTCATCCCTTTTCAACATTCAGCTTCTTGTCTTTTCCTTGGTCCACATCGTATGAACTTCAAGGAGATGCATCTCCCCTAATGATTAGATCGAACACATCCAACCTCGCACACCCAATGTTCAGGCACCGGATGCAAGTAATCCTGTATGTGAGGAATCGCTTGTCTGTCTATCCACATCGCTTCGCAGGCTAGCGCGCGCGTGTTCTGTCCGGTGTCAGAGTACAGTACACACGTGCGGACCTGTTGACCCGAAGACCTACAATTCATCCAAGTACCTACTGTAAGGTATTGCCCGACCCGTCCTCGCGGATCCTGTCCCATATGGGGAATGGGAGAGTAAGCCACTGACGACCGGGGACTTTTGTCGAACCAATTGTGAGGCAACCACGTTGTCGGATCCTTGCCAGGGACATCGAATCACGGCCGCTCTCAACGCCACGGGATGTTTTAGACGGGAGTTGCATCTGAAATCCTACAGAACAACCCGTTCCGGTTTTACGGGTTCGGGATCGGGATACTTCGAACTCTTGTACCGGAGGACGAGTAGATCATGGCAATGGGGCCTTGTGCGTGGGGTATAAAAAGGCTGAGACGACTGCTTTATGCCTTGGTATGATCAGCACTTGGTTCGATTGTCCTGTGTCTCTCATACTCATCCAACTTTCTTCGGGAGTCGCCGATAACCATCCTTCGACAATGAGAGCCCAACACCTCCTAGTCTACGCCAGCGTGTTGGCATTGACAACCGCACAAAACTCCTCCAGCACTCCAGCATACTGTGCCCAAAACTTCAACGGCACCGCTGGGGTAGGCAACGTCAAGGCCGGAACGGAGGTGCAGATAGACAGCGTCACGGTACGGACCGTCAACGCCACGGACGCCAACCAAGGGGTCGCCGTGGATGCCGAATACTTCTATTCCATCGACAACTTCTCCATCACGAAGCACAACAAGACCACGGGGGAGGCGCTGTTGCAGTGGTATGGGGGTCCTAATGGGCCTATCATCCATTTGGATGGTGGGGTTGTGATCAATGGGACTCTTTATGCTCCCCATAGCAGTACGTCCTGCGTCTTTTTTGTCTTTCTGGTCTCACACTGGACTGGACTGGACTGGAATACGAGGTGAGTGGTGATGCTGACCTCGACGGTCCCTGGTAGACTACCCATCGTTCCCTGAAACGTCTTCCGTTGAAGAATGGGACGTCGAGACCATGCAGCATATCAGATCGCACTCCTTTGGCGTCGACCGTGGTAGTTTGACCTGGATCGACCAAGACAGCACGGGGACGTGGTACGGGACTTTCGCGAACGTAAGTCAATCATACCTCCTATCCCCCTTTTCTTTGCAAGTATACAGGCTGACACAATCCCATGGTATTGACGGCTGAATAGTACGACCGCGTCCAAAAAGGCCAAACCCAACCCTACGGCCTAAGCGCGAACACCAAACTCGTCCGCTTTGCGCCCGGCGGACCCGACAACAGCCCCTTCTACCACATCGCCCAGTCCTGGATCTTCCCGGACACTCTTGTCGCCAGCCACTTCGCCCCCATGTCCAACTCCGGCGGCAGCTTCGGCCCGGACGGGTGGCTTTACATCACGGGCCACGACGACAGCGCCACATTCGTCGTGCGTGTCCCATCGGCAGGGAGTCTGGTTGTCTGGGTCGCGACTGTTGATCTGCCCAGTATCGCGGGCCAGGGTATCGCGTGGGACAGGAGTGCTACTGCGCAAGGGGAGGGTGGGAATGGGACGTTGTACGGGATCAGTCGCGAGAGTAGGCAGGTTGTTGAGATGAGGGTTCCCTTGCAGCCTTGTGGACCTAACACGGATCTCCCTGTCGGTCAGGTTCTTGGGCCTGGTGAGTTTGTCGATACGAGTGATGATGACTGAGAGAGAAGGAGGCGGTTGTGCTCAAATGTACATAATGTGTGCTGGGAGCTGTCGAAGCTTCATTGTAGAAGATGGAGAAACATCAAAAATTTCAAGTAATGTGCACTGGTGCTATAATACATGTCTATTCTCTGTCCTCTGTCATCTATTCTATGCTCTATCTCTATCCTCTACCCGGATGCACCAATGTATCCCATGTAAACTCACACTGTCTGAATCTATCAAGGCGTCTCCCTTCCACCGATACCTCAATCGGCGTATCGACTCCAGCTACGAATCCTGGCGCCATACCGATAGAAGACGAATGGAACCGGGATCAAAGCAACAGAGATGAATGCCGGAATACTACTCGCCCATCCAACGCCGAGACTTTTGTACATGGCATGTGTGAAGATGGGGAACCTGGCAATAATTCAGTCAGAAGACCAGCAGGAATATCACTTTCTTGTTACTTACGCCGCTGCAAAGGCACAACGCAGAAAGTCGTTCGCGGCCAGGACAGACGCCGCGTGTTTGGTGTATGCCATTGACAGGTACGTCAGGACCCCTTGCTATACGACAATTAGTTGATGGAGTCTCAGTGTGATACTATCGAGTACTCACAAAGAAGATAAACAAGGCAAACCCGAAAGGAACTGAGCCGATGACCGGGACGATCCAGTGCCTAGAAGTTTCAAGTTCGATCAACCCCAGATCTTATAAAGGGAGAGGAACGGTGCCAAAATCAACTTACGTCTGCGCTTTGGCCGACCAGCCGAACCAGAACATGCTGACAGGCACACAGAAACAGGCAAAGAGCATGGTCCACAACCATTCCTCGAGGGGCGGATACTCTCCTCCACGCTTCACCATGTTGGCAAATCGGTAATGGACAAACCACATCTGAAAAGCGAGGCCGCCGAGGATTCCGACGAAGAGACCCATGAACCCGAGACCGACGGGGCCGGGGTTCCAGCCGTAGAGCTCACCGAAGACGAAGGGGAAGGCTTCGAAGAAGAGGTACTCGAGTCCGTAGAGGAGGGCGAGATAGAGAGATAGGAGGAGAACTGTGGGATGGCACGGTGTCAGTGTCACGGCTGGTCAGGGGGGAAGAAGTCAGTGGAGAGGACAATGACAAACCTATGGGCTCGTAAATCAACAATGCGAATGGCCTGAGAAGATAGACCCTTGCGATATCGCTCATGGAAAGACTGCCTGCCCTCTCACCGGCTGTCTTCCACTTCGGATTTCCCGTCTGCTTGCGCAACGCGGCGGCCTTATCACTTAAGATCTTCTCCGCCGAGGTCTCGGGGAGGAAGAAGAAAGTCACGGCCAGCGTGAATCCAGACATCCACAAGATACACCAGATGGTCCAGCGCCAGTTGTGGAATTGGTACGCATACCCGCCAAATAGGGGGCCAAAGCAAGGGCCCAGTCCAGCAAGAGAGCCCCAGATGCCCATACAGTAAGGCAGATATTGCGGCTCGTAGATGTCGACCATGCTCCCACCCCCGACGGCCAGTACGGGACTGCCGATGAAGCCGGTTAGGAAGCGCATGGCGAAGAAAGTGCCCTTGTTCCCGGCGAGTGCGGTGGGTACCTGTAGGCACACGTACACGAGGAGCGTGGGGATGTAGACCAGGTTGCGGCCGACCATGGGGATCTCGGAGAGAGGACCCCAGACCTGAGTGATGTTAATATGTCAATCAGTTCGTTCCTTGTTCATTCTAGGGGTGGTTTGAAAAAATCATACCATAGGCCCAACGCCGTATCCGACCACAAACAAACTCAATCCCAGAGCTGCAACGGCAGAAGAGCAGTTAAATTCCTTCATGAAGCCTAGGATACCGCCGGCGTAGATCGAGGACGAAATCGTGACGATGAAGGTGAGAATGCCGATCTGGGAGAGGAGAGTCGTTGATCAGTGAACTTTCTGTGGCCTCTAAACCACGTAACAGAATACATACCTGGCATGTGATCAAGATTTTGGCTAGTGTGGAAAAGTTCTTTGGGTTCCGGGGATCCTTGTCTCCATCCCAGGTCACGAGGAACTCATCCTCGTCTTGACCACCCTTCTCAATTTCCTCGTCGATGTTGACTGGTGTGCCCTGTGAGCCCACCTCCTTTGCAGCACCTGCCACCCCTGAAGCAGGAGGTTTGACGTGTATTTCGCCCGTGGCCAACCGCAGCAGCGTCGCAGCAGCAGTATTTTCGATGTAGATTCGGAACTGCATGATGAGAGTGCTTCAAGCTTGTCTCGCGACTGAGGAAACTCCTCGTACCCCGACAACAGGCTTTCTTATAAACCATGTTGGCCGCGAAGGTCTGTGGTTTTGCCGGCCGAGAAACCTGCCATTCCAAGCACAATATGAGGTATATTGGCTGACGGATGATGGAGCCCAACAACTGTAGGGCGACTTACGTTATCACACTTTGTTTTTCGAGTTCCTTTCTCCCGGTCCCGGAGGTGATCCTGAAGTGCCTGGGAGGTCCAAACAAGCACCAAGATAGCCGAGATCGGAGTATGCCCTCTTAATAGCACTCGAGGACAGAGGATGTAACTAACTTACCTGATGTCAGTTGAACGCACGAGGCTGAGGCGGAGACGGAGGGACCGGCCGCTAGTCCCAAAGAGGAAGTTTTCTCGGCCGACGCTCAACGTCAACTTTCTTTACAACTTCATTCTTTGACTCACTCCCATCCAGCCGGCTTGCTATTTACGCTCGCGACAGCCCCAGGCTCTGTCTCACCTTCGAGATTGACCTGCTCATTCCCTTCTCACGCCTCCGTACGAAAGACACTCGGAACACCGACCCGCCCGAAGTTGACCATCGGCCGGGGCAGCACATGGCGTGTTGCTGTTGCTTATGCAGCGGATCCTCCTCGACCGTCCCAAACTCCCGCGCAACCGGGAGGTGCGAGCCTGCCTGTCATGTAGGACTGGGAAACTCAAGTGCGACCGGTCAAAGCCTCGATGCAAGAGGTGTGTCACTAACAACCGGTCGTGCGGGTACCTCGCTCGAGCGAGCAATACTCCCCCCGGTGGCGGTGTAGGGGCATCTAGAATTGCATCCTCCCAAGGCGACCAGACCATCTGGCCGAACCAGGTCGGGCACCTCACTTCCACCTCTGACGCCCAGCTTCGATACTACAACAGTGCGTCGTGGCTGTCGGCACTGAACGACGAGGACGGCGCCTCCCCAACGACCTCAGGCTCTGCATATACCTCCCCCGGCCAATACTCCGGATCGGACCAGCTCGGTGAGCCGCCGACGGAGCAGCTTTACAGCTTCAACAATGCCGGCGAAGTCAGCAGGCTGGTCTGCTTCTTCGCCGAGTTCTGTCACTTTTTCTATCCTGTCGTCGACATCCCCGAAATCATCGGCTCGCTACGCTTCCTCGAGAGCCAGCGAAGGTCGCCCGCGGGCTCATCGGCCTTGATCGCCGCCATGTGCTATTGTGCCTCGGCGTCGCTGTGCGCGGCCAACGATGTTGAAGCTGCCTCTCTCGACCCCGATCCCGGCGCCTGGAGAGAACTGTCGCACCAACTGCTCTTCGCGTCCGGCTACCCGCTCCGTCTGACCATGAACAACCTCCGAGCGGCGTTCCTGCTCGCGGCGTCCAGTATGGTGGAATGGGGCGGCACACCACCTGACCCGGCCCCCGTCTGCGTGGTCGTGCGCGCCGCCCAGTCCTTCGGCCTGCACCGCGACCCGGACTCGTTCCAGCAATTCTCGCCGCGCGAGGGCAACCTCCGGCGTATCCTGTGGTGGGCCATCTACTCAGTGGACGTCGGGTACGCGGCGGCACATGCGCTGCCACCACTGACACGCGCGTCGGACTTCGATGTGAACACGACGATCGAGGGCCGCGGGTCGGAGGTGGAGATGCTGCGCTCGTGCATTCTCATCAACCAGATGATCGCGCGGGCCTTCGACAGCATCTACGGCATCCGCAAGCCCCAGAAGGACATGTTTCAGGAACTCAGCGACGACGCGGCCAGCCTGTATGCAGACCTGGTGGGCAAGGGGAAACACCGGCCCCGTGGCCCGCGCGAGGACTTCATCGCCGCCTCGGAGCGCATGTGCGCCGATAAGATCATGCTGATCGTTCACCAGCCGTACCTGCGCTCGAAGCTGTGGCCGCGCTCATCCCGCAACAAAGCCCTCGACGCATGCATACGATACATCCAGGACTTCTCCGACACGATAACGGACCCGGCCCTGGCCCCATTCCGCTGGATCCTCAACCACTGGAACATGTTCCACGCGTGTGCCATCATCCTCCAGGACCTGACGCAGAACCCACACAGCGCCGAGTCCGCGGGCCTGCTCGACCTGATGGACGCGACCTTCACACGGTTCCGTGATGACCTCAATGCCAACTGGAAACGGCTCGAGCCACTGCGTGTGAAGGCGTTCATGGCCAACGATCGTGGCTGTGGTGGCCACCCGTCGAAGGTCGAGCAGACTGGTCTCGTGTTGGTGGACGACGCTACGACGGTCCTCGACGCAAATGCCAGTCTGTCCGACTGGGATCCCTTGTTCGCGTCTTTTATCTGGGACGATCCATCACCCCCGGTAGACGCGTCTAGTTGAGCCCGACTCGCGGCAAAGCTCTTTTACTGTATTTGTATTTGTATTTGTATGTGCATGACTTCTGCCAACTCTTCTCCGTGTCGTTGCATGTCCAGATCGACGCTGGGAAATCGACACAGGTGTATAACATTATTGAGAGATACCTTGTATATATTTCTAGACAGTTCTATGAAAATGCTGCATGACTGTATGTCGTCTTCACCTCCTCCATTAGTCAACCAATTTTCGTATCTTACACAATTGTTGGGCCAAGAGGCACTGAGAGTAGAGTTGCTCTTCAACGGTGTTGTTGAAGTCCCCATCATGACACCAAACACCAGACCACGGATTGTCCCAAAACAGTCAAACCCGCCATCCATGGTCGAGAAGAACGTTAAGAGCTTGAGTGGAGACTTCGTAACTGCATGTGATGAACAATGAACGCGTCACACTTTGCCGAAAAGCCCTTCAGGAGTCACAGCCTTGCAGGCGAATGCGATGAAACCACCCGCCAGACACATGACGCCACTGAAGATGGACACTTCCCAAAAGCCGTATTCGTCGAGTAGCGCGCCGTTGACTGGGGGGCCGATCAGAACTGCAATGGAGCTGACGGCCATCCCCATCCCCATATATGTTCCCAGATTCCGAGTTTCCTTGGTACAGACGCTGAACGCGGCAGACGCTCCTGAGATGATGGTGCCGGAAGCAAACCCGATGGCCATCGAATAGACCACCAGGCCTGCGGTGGTCTTTGCCTCGTTCAGGCAGAAGATGACGACTCCCGTGGCAGTGCCACCAATGGCGAGGGCGTTCAAACGCCCAAATTTGTCGGCCAATATGCCAGGCACAATCCGGCCGAAGGTCGAGCTTGCGTTGACAATCGCCAGTAAGTACGAGGCCATCGTGACGTTGATACCTCTCGAGACCGCGTAGGCGGGGATGTAGAACAGCGGAGTGAACATGCCGCAGAACATGCAGAACATCGAGGCCACCAAGAGCACAAAGGGCGGTTGTTTGAAAGCCGCTGCGATGAAGAATGTGGTGGGCCTCGGGGGCAGACGAGCCTTGATGACCACGCAGGAGAAAGCCAGGAGTGGCAAGATACCGAAGCCGACGATTCGCACCGACCATCCAAACCCCAGAGAGGAGCTGTTCAGCATCTTGGAAAAGACGATCGGAATCACCACGCCACCGATCGAGGATCCAGCGACCGCCAGGCCCAATGCTGCCGCGCGGTGCTTGTTGAAGTACTGCGACACCGCAGCCATGGCCGGGAACATCATGAAGCCCATCGACAACCCCATCAACACTCCCTGGGTCAGCATGAACTGCCAGTATTTGTCGCACAGACTCAACATCATCACGGAGAACACGTACACAGCCGCAGCCGGTCGAATGATCTATTAACAACCAACTGTTAGCCACGGCGCCTTTTGCGGTCGAGGGGATGGATATATGCATACACTGGCACCGGCACGATCAAACAACGGGCCTCCAACTGCACCTCCCGCGAACTGAAGAAATGCCGACAAAGATCCAATCCATGCAATCTTGTCTGGGGAATCGCCCCGAAGTTGATGTGTCATGTAGTATTGTTGGAAGACGCCAAAGGCATTCGCGAAGCCCAGACCTGAAAAGAAGACCAAGGATGCGCCAGTCGCGACGAGCCATGCCTGCGTGCCGCCATCTGGGGCTTTGCTGAAGTCGGGGGTACTAGTAGTACTGGAGGAGTTGTCAGAAGGAGAAGGTGATTGCTTCTCGTCTGCGAGTGGAATAGAGTCTGCGTGGGATGGTTCGGTCTTTGTTGCTACGGCTGCCATCGTCGAGGAGTTGTTCAGGTATGCAGGAAAGGCACTTCGTAGATGAATATGAAGACTGCACAGCCACGAGAAACATTTACTGAATACTGTCAAACAGGTCAAATCGTGGGCTTCCTCCCTCCTAATAGCATGGACGAGGCTGCGTCGGTCGGAGGTCGGAGGTCGGAGGTCGGACTCGGACTCAGATATCGGGTCGGGGCGGAGATAATCGGAAAATTGAATTTTCCGAATTCCCGAATTGTTATCGCCGACTTTTGCTCTCTCGACGACCAACTTCACATTAATTCAAACGCCCTTCACTTCACTTTCACATCCCACACCGAAATGATGGCATATCGGACGTACGCCCCAGTCTGACGTGCCGTTGACTTGCCTTCCACACCAGACGAAAGTGGCCGCAAGAGCCATCCATGGCCGAACCCGAACGTCGGCGCCGCAGAAGACCCGCAGCGTAGGTTCACTCAGATCTACACGGTTCAGTACATAGTAATGCATTGCTGAACAATGATCACAGATCGTGCTTACTCTGCAGGCAGCGCAAGATTCGGTGCAATCGTGAGACTCCCTGCAGCAACTGTGTGAGGTCGAGAAACGAGACCTGCGTCTATGAGCCTCTCCCTCCACCACTGCCACTACCGTCTCGACATCATGTCGCATCAGCACGCGGAAGTTCAGTCTCGAGCCCCAACAGACCATCTACAGCGCCGAGCACGGCTTCACAGTCCTTTGTACCTGCATCGACCAGTGCTACAACTCCAGTCACCCAATCGTCCACGCGAGAAGTTGAGTCGATGAGAAGCAAGATCAGACAGTTGGAGGAGCAATTGTCTCAAGTGACGACTCAAACATCCGCCCCGTCTCCCGCCCCGTCCTCGAATCCGAATATCGAGACAGTCAACACATATCTCGGAGGGACCGTCCACATTAATCATGATGGCTGGCTGGGCCAACCTTTGGACCAAACCGCGAGCCGCAGTGTGATGCATAAGACGCGCTTGCTGGGCCAGAGCCACTGGGTCAATGGAGCGACCACGGTGAGTTCCTTGTTGTCGACCAGAGAGCTGCATTGCATTTGCTGACCAGCCATTCCCGACTCTTCAGTTCTTGGACATTTTGAGGATGCTCGAACCACACGTGCGCACAGACACGTCCAATGTCTTCTCAAATCTACAAAGATGCAAATCGTTGGCCAGAGTCATCAAATCGCGACAGGCACCGATCTGCCCGACAAACTTCTTGCTGACCAGCTTGTTGATTGTTACCTTCGGACCAGTGAAACCATCTACCGGGTCTTGCATATCCCGAGCTTCAAGAGAGATTACGAGGCTTTATGGATCCCAGGAGCAGAGGCTACTCGCGACAAGACGTTCCTGGTGCAAGTGAAGCTGATCCTGGCCATCGGGGCTATGGTTTACGACGAACAGTTCTCATTACGCACATCTGCAGTTCGATGGGTATATGAGGCTCATACCTGGTTCTCTGAGCCCGAATTCAAACCTCGACTCAGCGTCCAGTCTCTTCAAACTACCCTTCTCCTCCTCCTCGCTCGGGATGCCACCAATGTCGGCGAGAGCTTGATCTGGATTTCGGCTGGGGCACTCATCAGGTCAGCCGTGTACATGGGCTTGCACCGAGACCCTGCACATCTGCCGAAGAGATCGCCCCTTGCCGCTGAGATGCGTCGCCGACTGTGGAATACGATTCTCGAGATCTCTCTCCAGTCGAGTCTGTGCGCCGGCGCGCCGCCTTACCTGTCCCTAGACGACTTTGACACAGAGCCACCCGGGAATTTCGACGACGACGAGCTCATGACCGAGGAGGATCTTGTGCCAAAACCGGACAACGAGTTCACCGAGACATCCGTTGCAAGGGCACTGAGAAAGACGTTTCCCTTTCGTCTGGCGATCGCCAAATTTCTGAACGATCTCGGGTCACGCAGCACCTACGAGGAAACACTTCGACTTGATGGCAAGTTCAGGGCATCGTACAAAGACATCTCTCGAACTCTCCAAGCGTGTAAGAGGTCATCGACCCGAACGCCGTCGGAGTTCGAACTTCGTACGGTCGACTTCATCATGAGTCGATACTTCTCTGCGCTGCACATCCCATTCTTCAACACGACGCTACACGAATCGGCATATGCGTTCTCCCGGAAAGTGGTTCTCGAGACCTCGCTCAAGATATGGTGTGTAGCATATCCAAAATCGTCTCTCATGGCGCGAAACAGTCTCCGGGA
This sequence comes from Exophiala alcalophila, assembly GCA_001599775.1. NCBI lineage: Eukaryota > Fungi > Ascomycota > Eurotiomycetes > Chaetothyriales > Herpotrichiellaceae > Exophiala > Exophiala alcalophila. Next base: position 2,259,281 of record BCHY01000004.1, read on the forward strand.
AGACGATAGTGGTGATCCAACAAGCCTAAATGACCTCGTCCGCGTGATCACATGCGGATCTGGATTCTTCCGCATCGCCACGCACCAGGCGGCCATGCTCATCGCGACCGAACTGAGGATTCAACTACAAGACGAGGACTACGAGCTGAGTCCCTCGCCGCTGCGTCCGAGCCTACACTCCGTACTCGAGGAGTCATTACTATGGACTCTACGGTGCATCGAGGCCGGCGAGACCAACATCAAGGGCTACCTGTTCATCTCTCTCGTCGCCACGTATATTAACGGTTTAATGCAGGGGCTTACTACAAGAGAAGAATTTCCTAATGTGCTCCTCAAGACCGCGCAAGAGGCTGTCGACCGATGCCTACCAATTCTCGAGGAGAGGGTCCAACCCGAGGGTATCATGTCGTTGCCGGGAGGAGGAGGGATTGATGAAGATTGGGATTTCATGGTGAGTTATTTACTGTAGCGAAGGCCGAAGGGAGAAAGAAGGAGAGATACGAGAATATACTAACAGAGAACAACAATACATACTGTACTATGTAGTATATAAATAAGTACTGTACTCATCTCCCGACATCGGTGTGGCACCGGTGTGCACCGGGCAGGGTTGTAAGCACCGACATCGGTTGCACACCGGTGTGGAAGTGGTGTGGCACCGGTGTGCAACTGATGCAGCTCGATGTAGAACCGATGCAGACCGGTGTGCAACTGATGCAGACCGATGTAGAACTGATGCAGCTCGATGTAGAACCGATGCTTGTAGCTCGGTGTAGAAAGCAGACCGATGTGGAAGCGAAACACTTAGTACCAACGCTATACATAAATCGATTTCAGATCGATACTAAAGCGGTTCTATACTACTATGTAGTGAGTGCTATATCGGTCTTTCATTAAGGCAATATCTACCAGTATCTATCTATACGGCGGCCTCGAACATCGAAAAGGCTCTGAAGACATCGAGTCGGAGCTAAACTACTTTCGTCGATTTTCGTGACTCGTTTCTTAATAATAAAAGAAAAAAGAGAATACTGAAAAAAATATTTTTAAAGGGAATTTCAATCTAGAGTAATGTAGGATAAAGTAACGTAGAAAGTATAGAGCGACATAAAAGATATAGAGCGATATAGAGCGATGCAGGGCGTAGAGGGGTGTAAGTAACTTGAACTTTTAACGATGCGAATTCCGACCAAGGAGTGGGCGGGTACAGAGGATCATAGTGAACAGGAGAGATTTGTGATAATAATCGTGAACGCCGCTATCGCCGTGTCGTAGTAATGTATTTTGGGATCAGCAACCGTTATTTGTTGGAATTGCTGCCGGGAGGTTCTCAGACGTCTTTACCGTCGCGCATGAACGGTGCCTGGTCCCGCGAGGCCGTCCTCCGTCTGGCCAGCCACAGCTCGCGCATCGCGAGGCCCGCGACGGGCAGGCTGAGCAGGAACATGGGGATCAGGTTCCACGAGTTGCCGCGGATCAGCGGCATGAAGTTGTTGATGGTGTCGCGGTCGGACTGGTTGGCCAGGGGCAGCTTGAGCACGGCGTCGAACCAATTGTCGGGCGTCCACTGGTGCAGCGGGTACATGGCTGGCTCTGGGTTTGCGGCTGCGACGGCCAGGTCGATGGTCTGGCCTGAGGTCTGGTTGTGCAGGACGAAGACGGCGATCAGCACAGACAAGTTGAACAGCGACGAGATGACGGTGAAGATGGCCCAGGCCGTGAACAGTGCCGAGGGTTTGCTTGCGCCGGTCTATATCCACGAGGAAAAGGTCAGTGAGGACTTGAATCCACGTGGATCGGTCGTGCGATAATGTATCCATCCATCCATCCTTACCTTCCGGGCTCGGTATCTCTCGTAGAATAGGACGATGAATCCTCCAAATCCGACCAGTATGAGCGCCGTCCCAGCAGCGCCGTTGCTCGCATGGCCTTGATTGACCAGAAGGTTTTTAGGCTTGCCGTGGAGATCAAAGGAGCCGTTCGGCGCGCCAGACCATGGACACAATGAAGCTCATCTCGAGGGCGGCGTCGTCGCCGCCGCTGGAGGGTGGTGCGGTCTGGGGAAGCGCATATCGATCGCGAATGAAACCCAAAATTCGTCGTCCCACGATAGCACGCAGGGAAGAGAAGGGAAGAGAGAAACGAGCGGGATGACCGTCAGGCCTTTTTGGTCTCCTCGTCTTATGTGAGTTGCAACGGGGCACAGTGTTGTCCTGGCCCAAAAAGGCTAAGAGTCGTCGTACTGGGCGGATGGCGAGATGAGATGACAAAGTACATAAAGGGCCGCCACCGGGAGGAGAAGGTCACAGGGATGGATGGATGTGCGGGACCTTATGTAGAAGCAGAAACAGATGCAGACCCCAGAATCCCAGGCAGACAAAAGGCATTAAATGATCGTGGATGGTGGAGGAGGAGCTGGGAACGCAACGCTGGCAGAGCCAGCTGACTTACACGAGCGTGTTAACGACATCCGAAGACAATCAGAGCAGAGAAAGAAGGGGCCTGAATGGCTTCCAGAATCAACTGCCCCGACCGTCGACGACCGGTACTCGATGCCCTTGAGTCACCGACAGGCCGACCGGCCCTCTCAGCTGCTGCAGCGTAGCGTGTACGTGGCGTGGCGTGGTTAGGTGTGCGGTGTTGCCTTTGTCGAAAGGGGAACAGGTGCGGCTTGGGTCGACTCCCAACCAGGTGGCCGGAAGTCAGACAACGAGGAACAAGCATCGGACAAGAAATTTGTCAGGCCGGCCGCTACGGGCCAAAGGCGTAGTCGAATGCGAAGCCAGGCAATCTTGGGCTGAGCAGTGAGCAGGGAAGCAGGGAAGCAGGGCCATCTTGATCTTGGCGGGCTTGACGATGAGATGATCCCATGAACAGTGGATGAGCTGGAGTCTGGATGGCGACACGGTGAAGTCGAGTGAGTGGCCGATCTTTTCGTGCTTCTTGTGCTGATTGCTGCTCCTGGAATCGACAAACGGCCGTCAGTGACATCTTCTGCCACCTGTGACTCTGTGAGAGACCGGCCATGAAGAGGAAGAGAAGAAGTCCTGGACCTTGTTCCTGCTTCCGGCCGGTTTGCCGTCAGCTCGGATGGTGGCTGACTCCCGTTCCTGGCCCCAAATAAGAGTGGCAGTGATGGTGGCAGTGGCCGGCCTCGTGAGTGGTGACTTTGGTGGCTTTCTTTCCGTGCTGACTGCTTTGATCGTCGGTGGCACCGTGGCACACTGGTACTGTGTCCCTCGTACTCGGATTTGCACGGCAGCCGTGGCTGATTTGGGGTCCAATGAAATCCATGATCCACGAGGCTGTGACGATCGATTTATACGAGCTCGAGGCAGAAGTCACTATATTTGATAATTAGTTCGTCGGGCCTCGTAAAGTCGCAAGCTTTCCTATATCCTTTGTAGCTTGTAAGTAGAAGGACTTTCCTGCCCGGCTCGCTCCATTCATTCCTGTCGGCAGAACACTTACTCACCCACCTTCTCGCGACATCTTGAACAGATAGAAACGCAAATATACATGATCACCCGCACTCATGACCATGCATCATCGGCAGGACGACCAAGATCGCCGTGAATAGTGGATACCGTGTGGTTGTATTCGTGGGGACCGTCAAATGGTCGCCCAACAAATGTATATGTATATTATAGAATGAGCAGATCTCGCTTGCTATGCCATGGTCGTCCAGGGATCTTGTCCCTTCGCGAATGATGCTGGTGGCGTCGTCAATGCTGTTTGACGCATGCCTTTTGTCCATGCAACTCCCAAAAGTCGTTCTAGGTAGATGTGTATGTCGTCCATCCACTGTAGGAAAGTGAAAGTATCCATCACCCATCAAGTCGTAAGGTATATTCGTCCCGCCACGTTTCTTCTTTTGACTCCTCCCTTGTCCCAAATCAACCGTGATAACTCCGTCTGGGGTCTTTCAGACCCGGCCGTTTCTGTTGCGGCAGTTCCGAGCCCTGTACCACCAGCCATTGCAGAATGCTTTCATAACACAACACGAATTGACGCAAGTTTTGCACCATACTCAAGCGTTGATGCCGGAAGTCGTTCACCGTCTTCGCCACCAGGTCCACATCGTCACGGTCGACCCAGTTGCCCTCATCCACGTCCATCTTGTTCTCCCCGCTCTCGTGCGAGATTCTTTGCCGCTTCAACATGTCGATCACTGAATCAATCGTGCAGAAGGTACCTGTCCGTCCACACCCGGCACTACAATGCACCAAGATCGGACGTTGCCCGGCCGGCGTTACCTCGTCCGGGCCAACCACACTGGAGGGACTGGCAGAGCCGCGCACATACTTGTTGACTTGCTCAACCAGACCCAGCAGCTCCATCGGACTGGCAGGGGCTCCAAAGTCCGGCCAATCCGAATACTGAATCTGAGTGATTTCGCGCATCGGCTGGAAGGGGAAGGCCGAGTGGCTCAGAGTAAAGTGGCGGACCATGGCCGACGGTGGTTTGCTGTCTGGCGTCTTGGTGGTCTCTTGACTCCGCTCTCCTGGAATATTGGCCGTGGTGGACCTTCTGGGGCCCAAGGTCGGTCGGCTCGTCGAGGCCGGTTTGCTGTGAGCATACTTCTTCGTCTCCAAACTGACCTTGCGTTCAGAGAGCTGCTTAAGCTTCAACGGACCAAACTCGCCGGGAGTCCAATACACGTGACTCTTGACCTGTCCCCCTTCGGCCTCGGCCGTCAACATGACGATCACCCGGACATCCTGCTCCCACACCACTCGCCAGAAATCGTTGAAAGTGGCCGGGATTGGGGCCTGGGTCGCGATGTAGCGGCGGTTGGATAGTTCTGCCTTGACATGGCTCGCATTGATGTAGTCGCAACTGCCCTGGGGAACGCCCTGTAACTTGACCCGCGCGTGATCGTAAGGGAAAATGTTGTTGTACCGGTTCTTCGATCCCTTTTCAATCCCGGCCACCTGAATCCGGTGAGGAGTCTCAGATCGCGGAGTGCCATAAGACACCTTGGCGCTCAGCGCTTCTTGCATGCGGGTCTGTTCCGACTTTTCAATGTCGAGGAAACGGTCCGACACAAGTTTGCCCTCGTCAGACTTGGCCGACGCCTTCTGCAGCCACTTTGGCATCGCTTTTTCGGTCCCGGGGCTCATGTTACCCGGCTGCTTGATGGGCATCTGGCCCACGCCGTCCAGCAAATCCATGTTCTGGCGAATGTTTCCAAAAAACGGATTGGCGGCGGACTTTTGCGCTGGCATGGCGCAGCCTCCGGCGACCGGTACAGCGTCAGTGCCGAGAGCTGCAATGGATAGAGTCTGCGAAAAAGATCCAACCGGCCCGTTGTCGACAAACTCCGGAATCATCTTCTGGAATGCCAAAAATCCGCCTTTGATGACCACGCCGCACCCGGTCCAGCCTTCCGATGCAAATTTCTTGAGCACATTTAACGGGGTGACGGCTTCTTTGGCCAAACCGGAATTGGCATCATAGACGACGATATGGGAGCAGGATTCCCACTTGGCAAACGTCTCTTGGTCGTGGGGTGAGGAGAATGTGTCTGCGAGTCGTTGCACGGTATACGCGGGGCGTTTCAATAACGTGGTGGGAATACACAGGTTCAGAGCGTTCTGGATCCTCGAGGTGGCGTACTGCTGGTACACCCGCAAGTCCAGCACGAGCACACTGTCGGCGTGACTTTTCAATAGTTCTGCAACCTTCGTCGGAGACACAAGAGGGCTATCCTTCTCTGCCGACGCAGGTGATGTGTCCGATCGCGGATTGGTTCTCGACGGATTTAAGGAGGATGTCCGCAACCCGTTGGTGGGGAGGGAAAGTCGGGCATGTTGGCTGGCGCTCACGCTCTCGGCGGCATGGAGGGGGCCTGGGGACTGTTGTCTGGGGAGGTCGAAAAATGAGACACCCTCCATTCGACTGTCATTCTCGTTCGATCGCGGACTGGATTCAGGAGGAGACTTCTTGGTCATCAAGGGGGAAGCAGGGGAGTCGGATCGGGGTGAGGTGACCGAGTTCGTGCGTGACTGGGACGGTCGGAATGCGGTGTTCAACGAGAAGTGGTGATTATGTTCGGACTGTCTTCTGAAGGCCTCGAATTCTGGGTTGGACTCGACGGGGACATGACGAGGGGTCGGGACGTTGTGGTGCGAGCCCGAGGCGGGAAATGTCCAGTTTTGCCGAGCATGAGTCCCGGGGTTTGAATCGGGCGGATTCGTGTCGTCGGTGCCTACCACGAAGCCAAAGTAGCTGGGACTCGGGCTCTTGGGGTCTCGCGAGGGTTGAGGAGTCCGCGAAACGTTCGGAGTGAGGAGAGGAGGCATGGTCTGGCCGACGGACGCGACATGGGATGGGGCGCGCGGCGTGGTCGCTGGCCGGGAGGAGCGAGAGTGGGAGCGAGAATGATTGTGAGAGTGAGAATGCGACTTTGAGTGTGAATGCGAGTGTGAGTGTGAGTGTGGGTGGGAGAGAGAAGGCGACTTTAGGGACGCCGTGGTGGCGGACATGGCGTGTTGGGCCAACGGGCCCTGCGAGGTGGGTGAGGTCGCCGTGACGTGCTTGCAGGTCATGGACGGAGTGATGATGAGGGAGTCTGGCCTGGTGTCAATGAGACAATGAAGGTCGATAGAAGAGCGGAGGGAGGAGGAAATGAGAACGAGCGGCTTCGTGGGTGAAGTTGAGGTTTGACGTCGCAGGTCGAGACTGGGGGAGTGGAGGAAGATGAGTTGATGAGGACGCAGGCGCAGGCGCAGGCTGGTGGAGGTAAGTAGGTGACTCTGTGAGGGCGCAGGCTGGTAGGGTGAGTGAGGGTCTGAGGGTCTCCCGAGTCCCAAGGCAAGGTCAATAATAATCAGTCACGGGATGCACTGCTACTGGTGCAAGGGCGGGTGCGGTCTCAGGCTGGTCTACGTCATCACAGCCTCGACTGTGCACGCGACAAGGCTGGTTGAGGAGTGGTCTGGGGGCGCATTGTCTGCGAGGAACAAAGAAGATATGTTAATCCGCACAGCAGCCAGCTGGAAAAGAGGGCGCAGGCGATGGTGGCGGGCGGGATTTGTCGTGATGGAGAGGGAGTGTGTGGTGAGGTGAGAGGGAGGGATGATAACTAATTGCTGTGGACTACAGTACTACTGCAGTAGTCGTCCGTAGGCGGTGGAAAGAGACAGAGCTAGAGTGAAGAAAAAGAGGCTGAGAGGCAGTTTTCCCACCTGGTCTGGCACCTCAGGTTTCCCAAGTAAGGTACTGTTACGAGTACGATGGCAGACTCGCACAGGCGCCTGGCTCGTTCCCCCTGGGACTCTGCTGGGCGCCGCCCAAAGCCCGGGAATCTGGATCTGGATCCCGTATCATACCTTAGTCGTATGAGTCCACGGAAATGAAAATTGGCGCAGCGACCGATCATTGAGGCGAGAGAAAAAATGACGTCGTAGGTGCGGGAGGGTTGGATCGCGGTGACGGCTGGTTGGGTGCCGGGGCGCTCGAGCCCCAGTTGGCGAGGATGGCCACTGGCCACTTACCGGGCTGGAGAGGCTTGGGCTGCGGGCTGCCGCTCAGGGCTGATGAGAGTCGAGGGTGACGGTGTGACTGTGACGACTCACGGCTCACGGGTGATGCACTGATGACGCCTTTTGCCTGTAGTGCCAGTGAGCACTCAGCACGCACTGAGAAAAAGGGTCCGAGGGTCTCGCCTCCTACCCTGCAATAGTACCTAAGCCTTCTAGGCCCTGCTCGATTGAATCTGAGATCCTCCGGGGCCTGACTCCTCGACCGTTGGGGGGTCCTCCTTGACTCCTCGGGACCCGTTAGAGCCTCCACTCTATTTCAGGTACGTACCAGGTAGTAGTAGCATAGTGAACTGAACTCTGCGAGAGCCAAAACGTACAAAGTATATCCTGACTAGACTATGTTATTCATTATTCGCTCACGCAGCACAGGATTTGGTATTAGCCAAATACCGGACGGGCACATTGGACAGCCAAATCCAATGGGCAACCCGGCCGTCTGCAGGTTGGTGGGCTGGATTGGAAATCATCTTTCCAAGTTCACGCGCATCCGGAAGTTTCCTGGCGCCCCCGGGCTCGGAGTTATGAGGTTCCACATCAGGAGATACGAAATGCTCCCTACATCAGGTAGGTAGGTACCTGTAGACCCCGGGGGCTATAATCACCACTTTCGACCACACCAGCCACGAAGGATCGTAGTACGTAGTATAAAGACGAGTATCGTGTCTACGGGTATATGTGTGCTCGCCCTGGCATGTAGGAAACGATGCCTGTCACCCTTCCCGGTCATGGTACGAGTGCAATATACTGTTTCCCTCAGAGCACGCCGAAAACAGGAACAGGAGGTTGTATCATCCACCTGCATGCCCGGTGGCCTCCTGCGCCTGCAGTCAACAGTGTGCACAAATCCCACGCTCTGCTGCCGTCATCGACCTTCCGCTTCCGGGGTCTGACATGCCCGGGGGCACTCGCCTAAATCTCATCGCTGCCGCCCGACGATTTTCGCCGGGGCTAGAACCATCAACGAGTCATTCGCATTGACCAGGACCCAGGCGGCTTCTACTGCACCAGCCCAACCGTCCACGGTCCAAGGTTTCAAACCGCAGTGCGTCCACCGCAATGGAACTGCGCGGCGGCGCCTCGTGGCACGTGCTGGCATTGGCTGTGACCTGCCGCACCTACATACTCGTACAGTACTGTACAGTCCAGGCTACGAGTACTGTAGGTACCTCGTTGCTCCTCCTGGCATCTGGCATCTGGCATCTGCATCTGGGTCCCGTCTGCACGAGTGAAATGCTATCTTTCCTCTCCCCACTGTCCACGGTCCGGTATGCTCTCGTACCTTTCCCATCCAGACCGACCGGTTTCAAGCCACCAGATTCCATTCCCAGGTGTCCGCTGTTCCTCCGTCTGGCGTCCACCACTCTGCCAGCTCCTCTGGCTCCGCGCGCCGAGATGCTTCATCAGGTCTGCGAATGACGCAGTTCCAGTGCTCGGTTTGATTCACCGTCATTGCAGGTTGCTTGGATCTCAAGCTATACCAAGCACCCCGGAGCAACTTCTCGATTCCGTACGCAGCCATAGGCCGTCAAGCCACGCCGTCACTCATCGGAATGCTTCGTACTTTCTCTTCAGAAGTACAGTCATGTGCATGACCCGTGCGTCTCGGTTCTCTGGGTGCGGAAAAGGGCCTCTCGAGAAACGGCGGTCCTATCTCAGGAACGCAAAAAGTTTCATCCGACGCCGGTAGCTGTTCAGAGTCTTCCGTCCGGTTCCCCCTTCCACCGCTCGACTCGTTTCTGTTCCCAGTTGTCCAGATCTTTGGCCATGAGTTTGTAGTATTCGTCCCGCTCGCTGAGCTCTCCCTGCAACACCTTCCGCCGTCGAGGGTTGTAGGCAAGACTGCCCTCCCCGGCGGCGCCGCCCTTCAGTCCCAGCTCCATGCGTTCTTGGTCTGACACCTGCCGGTTCTTGCGGTCGTGCTTCTCGTACCTCAGGGCGGTCGCCGGCGTGAGGACGAAGGAGGCGGCCACCATGAGGGAGATGAAGGGTAGGCCGAAGAAGAGGAATGGGTTCTGGGTCTGTTTACGACGATAGAAGGCCGCGATCCGCTCCGAAAGATTTTGAGCAGTGCCGTTGCCCCGCCATGGCTTCGACGAGAAGATTGGCATGTTGAGGATGTAGATTGCCTGACCCGGAGTGATGTGGTCGTCAAGGGTCAAAGACAACGGCAAGAATGGGGAGACACAAAGGTCTCAATTCACATCGCATGACAATGACGCGCGACAAAAATGTGCCAAGTACAAGAATGGTTCAGCCTGATCACGTTTATATCTTGGCAATCCATCAGCCTTGCCGTACGGCTCCTCTCTGTCTCTGACCTTCCCCATCACATTTTTGTGCCTCCCAGTAAACCCCTTCCGACCCAGGTTTAACCAGCCCGGGAATGACGCGCTGGAATTCCGCTGCTGCTTCGATAGAGTCTTGGCCTGGAAATCCAGATTTCAGAAGGACTATACGGTGGAGATGCGGCGGAGTCGGGGCTCCGTCCCGGCGGACATGATCTGTGTGAAGGAGGGATCTGATCCGCCGGGCTTTCCCATTGGGAGCCGAATGCTATAGACGGCCGGTGGACAGCCGTGCGCTACCCGACGTGTTTCCGTGCAAAGGTAGATGGACCTACGACCAAACTGCTACAAACCCGACGGCTGGCTAGACGTTTGGGAGATCAGGCATCGTGATTCATTAACATTCATGCATGGTCTTTTTCAGGAGGCAACCATTTAAGGGGCTCTGCTCCGACCTTGTGAGCCTCCTCATTCAAGCTCGCCACCTCTTGTTCCGCGTACGGAATGCCCTCCTGCTCCCGCTTTTCCTGTGTGATCTGTTCAATTTCTCCGGGGAAATAGATGCGATCTATATCGGGTCTCTTCTCGGACCCGACCACTCGCTGGTAGAGATAGTCCATCCTGTCCTTGAACTCCTGCAGGGAGAAGAAGAGATCGGGTTTGATGGCGACCAGGAAGTGGCCTACATCCGCCGGTTTCGACGGATCGTAGGGCCCCGTCACCTCTCCTGCAAAGGCTGAGCCGGACAATACACCGGAGAAGACGTCCATCATGATGGCCAAAGCTGAGCCTTTGGGCCCTCCCATGGGTAGCATGACGCCTTCCAACGCCAGCGCCGGGTCGTCCGTCGGGTTGCCGTCTCCATCCAGGGCCCAGTCGAGGGGGATCTTCTCACCTCTTCGCTTCGCCTTGTAAATTTTTCCCCGCGCGGCGATGCTGGGAGCCATGTCGAGGATGAATGGCCTTGTCTTGCCCGCCGGCGCTCCGCATGCCAATGGAGAGACCCCGAGAAGCTTAGATTTGCCCCCAAAGACCGGCAAGGCCGGCGACGAGTTCGTGAAGACCAGCGACATCATGTCGGCATCGATTGCCTTCTGCACGATCCACGCCGACATCCCGAAGTGGTTCGAGTGCTTGATCGAAACCATCCCGATCCCATACGTTTGGGCCATCTCCACGGCCTTGTCCATCCCGAGCGACGCGGCGAGAAAGCCAAAGCCGTTGTGTCCGTCAATCTGGGCCACCACAGGCGTCACTTGGTCGAGCGTCGGCGTGGCTTTCGCATCTAGGACTCCCTGTCGAATCCGCTCCATGTACGAGGGCAGGCGATTGCAGCCATGGGTGTCGATGCCCCGAAGGTCCGCAGCCACTAAGCACTTGGCCACCGTTTCCGCCGCGTCCGAAAACAATCCGTTTCCTTGGAGGATGTCGATGGCTAGTCTGAGGACGTCGTTGGCGGGAAAGCTCTGGGTCTGGGTGTTGGAGGGCATTCTGTGTTCATCAGTGCCCTGTGCACAGTTGAGACTGCCGAGTGGACTGGCTCTTGCTCGAAGAGTTCTGATTTTCTCTTTCCGAACCCGCGAGGTGGTTTTATTTCATTGATGGTCGTCGGGGTCGCTGTTGTAGGACCAGAGTTGGGAGTCACAGTCTCCGTTGCTCGTTGCTCAAACGGGGCGACGATCGATCCGCGTCTCTCGGTCGAACATCGGCCCGGACAGAGAGCGGTTCTCATTCCATCGCATCTCACGATAGTCTACAACCATTACATAGTTGGCGCTCTAAGATATGTGTCTAGAAGGACGAGTGAAACCCTAACTAGGGATATGCTACATCGATAGTGCTATCTATCCATGGAAATCCCGTGAAAGCGACTCTCATATCTTTGCCAACCCCCCCCCCCCACCCCCACCCCCGCGCTCGAGTTAGATACCTAGTACTTATCTCCTTTCCTGCCACCTGTAAGCGAGCATGGTCAAAGTGACCAGTCAAAGAACTGGCCCACTCGGCCATGGCTACATCTGTGGTAGTACTTCACACCCTCCCCCCAGAGCCCTTTTCAGCATATTCCACCTGGGCTGGCCCACTCTTTTCGCCGTCGACGTCGCCCTGGTGGAGGAAGTTCGCGTCCAGCTCTGCAGCAGCTCGTCCCTTCAAGCCAATCTTATACCACGGCAGTTTGAACAGCGTATCCATGCTTTCGATGCTCATACCCGCAGTTTCGGGAATCTGAAGCCAGACCCAGATGCCACCGACAACCGTAATCGCCGCGAACATCCAGAAGGTGCCCATAGGTGATAGACCGCCGTCTGCTGTAGAGAGAAGCATACTTGGAACCGCCCTTGAGTTGCCGTATTGATTTGCAAAATGGAAACACATAACCATAGAACTGCAAATCGCGCGAATTCGAAGGGGATAGATCTCTGCATTAAGCAGGTATTGCATGCTGTTCCATCCCATTGCCCAACCAAAACCCGATAAATAGATCATAACGATAGCACCGACGCTAGCGCGTTTCTGCGAGGGCGTAAAAACAGTATCGGCGTCGATGTCTGGCACTGCGGTGAGGAAAGAAGCCACGTAGACCATACTGAATGCTTGGAGGGAGATTCCAATACAGAGAGATCTCTTTCGGCCAATGACGTCGACCAGGAACAGGGCGCAGACAATAGAAGCGACAAATTTCACCACTCCGAAAATACAGGTCGCAAAGAGCCTAAGAGCCTTTTGTTAGTCCAGACGGCAGTGAGTAGCGATAAGATGTATACTAACTTCTCATTTTGACCCTTGGTGCCCAACAACCCGAACATGTCTGGGGCATAGAGCGTAATGGAGCCTGCTCCAGACCATTGTGATAGAATCTGCGACATCAGGCCAAGGTAAACGCGATAGAGGTTGTTGGGTGTGAGGAAGATCTCTCGGATATAGCCATAGACGCCTTGGCCCAGGTAAGATTCCTTAACTTCCTCTAGTTTGATTTTAATATCGTTGAGCTCGGCAACCACGAAAGGATGGTCGGCAGGGAGCCCTCGTAGACGGGCGAGATTGGTAAGGGCATGAGCATCTTGACCTTTCTGAACCAAGTAACGTGGTGATTCATAGTTGAAGAAGGACAGGATAAAGACAAGACCGGCGAACATGATATGCATCGTTGTCGGAACAACCCAGGATGAACTTGAGTCTTGGTCGAGGTGAAGAGAGGAGCCCCATGTGGCAAAGTATGCCAGCATAATGCCAATGTAGACGGCACCGGAAAAGATCAAAGTACAAAGTCCTCGAACGGACTTCGGAGCGATCTCTGATATATAGACTGGTGCTATGACAGCTGTAAAGAGTTGACTTAGCTTCTGAGCCATGTAAAATAGAGCGCTGAGTTGGCGTTGATGGTAGATAATAGACTTACTGGTTTCACCGATCCCGATGCCTGCAATGAAGCGCCCAGCGTAGACCTGGCCCAGACGACCACCATTGGTGAGGAAGATGACGATCCCAAGGATCCAAAGAGCGCACAGTTGACGAGTGGCCCAGAGACGACCAATACGGTCTGCGACCAGGAACGCGAGAAGGGCACCAGCAACGCTGCCGATTTGTACCATCGCGGAGACATTACCCTTGACGTTGGCATAGGCGACGTCTCCGAGCTCATCGAAGTGCAACAACTCCTGGAAGTCTTTGGTGTTGAAGGTCCCAGAGATGAGTCCTTCGTCGATTCCGCGAGCGGCGCCCATGATCCCAAAGGAGATAACGGCAAACCACATGCGCCAGTTCAAAACCTCGCGAGGGTCATCGCCCACATTGAACTTGAAGATGTTGATTGGTTTTTTGCCTGCGGCACCCATACTGACAGTTGCGAAGTGACTAAGGTGTTCTGAAGTCTGAACTGAGGAAACATCCCCTGGGGCAGGGCAGATCGCCCATTATATCTCTCCAGACTCCAGAGTGATCAGCGCAGACTCAACACCATGGCCCCAGGTTCGTGGGGGTGGTCGGACAGAGTCGGAACTCGCAGATGACGCCGTTCCCGAATACAACTCTGCAATCATTGTAGATCTTTGACGACGATCCATTATTGGAGGAGGCTGGAGACAAAAATCGGTTCGCTGCACATCGACATTGGCAGCGTCAAGAAGGTTACAAGCGTCGACAAGGAAGCTTAGTGATGGGCGCGGTGGAGGGACGCGCTGGCGGAAGATTCGTTCCAAGGTGAATTCTAAGGGGCTTCGATTTTCTTGGCCTTGCTTGGCATTACCTCAACGAGCAATACCGCCAAGACATTTCCTTGGGGTAAAAACAACGCCGCCTTTAGGTCATTGGGGACCGCGGGCGAATAATTTTAAAGCAGCCACATATTTATTGCCAAGGCAGCGACCAGCAAGACGCGCCCCAAAAATTTGGTACAACCAGAGAGACGCGCGACTTGCGCCCTCCACCTCACATCTACAGTCAACAGGAGACCAGACACTGTTGGCTGTCTGCAACCTCATGATACAGCCAACATGTCGTTCGGTCAACCTGCCTCTACGCAAGGCGCCTCGAGCGGTCTTTTCTCCGGTGTCAACTTGACCACTCCAACGGTTAATGCTCAAGGAAAGCGGCAGTCCATCTTCGAACCCTCTCCCAATCAACAGGCCACGCAACCCTCGCCATTCTCAGGAGTCAATACAACTACGAGTGCTGCTTCTCCCTCCGTGTTCAGCCTTGGGACAACTGCTCCAAAGACCTCTTCTCCCTTCTCGTTTCCCACAAGTACAACCACCACTACCTCAGCCCCTTCCACAAACCCATTCGGAGCTGCTACCTCTACCACACAGCAGCCGGCCGCTTCGACGTCAATATTCGGAGCTCCAGCAACACAGCAGCCCGCGTCCGCAGCCACGCCCTTCGGAGCCTCCCTGTCTACCAGCATAGCTGCTCCGTCGGTCGCCCAACAGCAACCCAATGGCCCCGCCTCCCAAAATCGAGATGCCGCGTACTTCAGCAGTCTGCTTGAGCGTCAAAAGAAGAAGCCGAAGCTGAGAAGCGAGAACAATGGCCGCCCAGGTCAACTACCCAGTCTGAGCATGGACCTGGGAGACTTGGCGAGGCGGGCGCAGGAGATCAGACAGCGAGGACCTAAACAAGTTGAACCGGTCACAGACAGTCGTGCGCACTATTTGTTGGCTGGCTCCGGAGTTGCTCCTGGCCAAGCCTACAAAGACTTTCAAGCTTTGGGTCCGGTTGATGATGGCCCAGTTTCGCGGCTCGCAGCACGCAGTTATGCGGATGAGTCTCGTGCCTACCTGGGAGGGTTGAGGACGAAAGGTCGTGACGCCATGCTCCGAGAAAGCATTGACCGTGTCTATCGTGAAGTGGACGGTTTCATCGAGGAGAGCTTGGGCGTGGACTTTGAAGAACAGAAAGTGAGAATCATGGAACATTTTGGACTAGTGCCCCCGGAAGACGGTGCCGCTCCCCGTGATGCTACCGGCCCTGCCACCGGCGGATTTGGGAAATCTACGAGACGAGGAAAGGATGGAGCAGTGGAAGGGTCGCGGTCTCTGAGGAGTGTTTTCGGCCGCTCTGCCGTCGAGAAGTCTTTGATTGGAAACCCGGGCTCAGTTGCAGGAACCACAAGCTTCTTCAAAAGCGACGCTCCATCACCGCTCTCTACTGGTCTTCCTCGAGGTCAAAGCCTGCGAGACCTCCGAGACAAAGAGAAGTCGTTTATCGGCAAGGTCGAGCAACTCAATCGGGCCAGGCTGCAAGATCAAGATTATGCCATCCTGCAGCAATTCTCAGAAACCGAAGGGCAGAACGCTGGCGACAGTCCTCGGCAACTTGTCGACGCTTACCAGGCCCTTCGAGAGATCACCAAGGAAGGCCAGTCCGCGATCAGAGAGCGACAATTCACAGAAGCATATCTGGAAGAATACTCAGCACATCCGGCAGTATCCAAGCTCAAGAAACAGATCCTGGAAGGCTCTCGTGTCTATCTTGAAAAGATGTTTTGGAGAGAGATCCGGTCCCTGATCGAGAAGAATGCACGAGAGGCCTCGTTGGGAGGACAGCCTAGTGTGATCAACATCGTGCGTGCTTACATCCGTCTGCGCGCGGCGCGTCGCGATCTGGCGCCCGACGGATCGGAGCTGCAACAACTCGGCGGTGAAAACGGGGATTACTGCTGGGTGCTGATTTTCTACCTGCTCAGGTGCGGCTTTGTCAAAGAAGCAGCCGAGTATGTCAACACCGATACGGCCTTCCAATCGGTGGAGCGACGGTTTGTATCGTACTTGACCGCATACGCGAACAGCCCCGATCGACGACTGGGCCGGAAGCTTCAGGACATGGTGGACAACGAGTATCAGAACCGCACAAAGTTGGGTCCCAAGAATACGGTGGATCCCTACCGGATTGCCTGCTATAAAGTGATCGGTCGATGTGACTTGAGCTCGAGGAATTTGGATGCTGTTGGCCAAGGTGTCGAAGACTGGCTGTGGCTTCAGTTCGTCCTTGCTCGGGAAACGGACAGGTTGGAGGAGATCTCGGGAGAGGTCTTTGGCCTGGAGCAAATCTGTGAGACCGTCACCGAAATCGGGCAGAAGCATTTCCAGAAGGGCCAAGTTGAGGGCTCCAATGCTTACGGAACATTTTTCCTGATGCAAGTCCTCGCTGGCATGTTCGAGCAGGCTGTCGACTACCTGCACAATTTCAACGCTGTTAGTGCCGTTCACTTTGCCGTGGCACTTTCATATTATGGCTTGTTGAGAGTGTCGGACTACTCGATCGCAGGCAACGAGCTATGTAAGCGGTCTTCTCTCCCCTCCTTAGTGATGGATGCTAACAGGAGATACAGTGACTTATTCCACCACCCAGCAACCCCAGATCAACTTTGTTCCGCTCATTGCGTATTATACGGCCACATTCCGAACCGCCCTCCCCGTTGCCGCTGTGGACTACCTCTCGATGATCTGCCTGAATTCGGACTTGCAACCTGCCAGCCTGGGTATGGTTCATACCAATGCCTGTCATGAATGTTTACGAGAGCTCTGCTTGGAGACGAGAGAGTTTGCGAAGCTGCTGGGTGACATCCGCAGCGATGGTGCCCGGATCCCTGGGGCCATCGAAGTTCGGGCCAAGCTGGTCAAGCTGGACACACGACAGGAATTCTTGAAGTCGATCACGAGTCAATCCGCGGCAATTGCCGACCAGCGAGGCCAGATTGCAGACGCGGTGCTCCTCTACCATCTTTGCGAGGACTACGATAACGTGGTTGGGGTCCTGAATCGAGCGTTGGCAGATGCTGTCACCTTGGACTTGGGAGAGTCACCCGTCCAGCTGCAGCCTTTGAAACCGCGACGGGCAGATGGCCAGAGTGACTCTTCCACCATCGCGGCCGCGGATGGCGTTCAGTCGTCTTTGTCACTCACGCAATCCACGTCGTCGCCGGTCGAATTGGCTAGGAACATGATCTCCTTGTACAATGACAATGCCGCATACTACAACCGGATCTCGAGCTCGAACCGAGAGGTGTGTGGAACGCTTCTCCGCCTGCTTCAGGTGCGGTCGTATCTGGAGTCAAATCCGCCTCGCTTCATGACGGCCCTGGAGGAACTCAACGACATGAACCTACTGCCGTTGCGGGCGAATGGGTCAATTCCCACGATTCGGGCGGCGGCGACCACTTTTGGCACGCTTCCACAGGTCCTTGCTCGCTGTGCAGGCGTGAGTGTGATCTGGGCTGTACGCGCCATCGGTGGCGAACGCGAGAACATCCTCCAACACGGGAGATGGGAGGCCGGGTATGGTGGAGATGTGGATGCGATGAAGGAGCAACTGAGCGACATGGCCAAGGACTTGATGGTGTTTGCCGGCATGGTGAAATACAAGCTCCCCGGCCGGGTGTATGATATGTTGACGCGGGCAGGGGGAGATGTGGGCGGGTTCTGACGCCGCAATGCAGGGAAGGCGTGATAGTGGATGGCTCATTTTGGTACACACCAGACTCTAGAGACACATGGGAATGACTTGAAGCCGAAGCCGGAGCATGCTGAGTTCTTGTACGAGTCTTGTATTGAGTTGGGCACGTACCCCATCCAGTCACGTGACGTATCGCGAGAGATGCGGTTCTATTCTCGTACCAGTTCAAAGACCATGTACAAGGACCAGGTCTCTCTCTGACTCTGCCGGAGGACAGAGTGAAAGCCCCATGGACTCAGGACGTGTGTGTGTGGACTCTGGGAAACAGAAAACAGGTCATCTGCTCGTTGTTTCTGCTCCGGCCGATATGCATCCAGTGGTGAGGTGGCCGAGTGTGATAGGTCGTACGAGCTCGACCGTCAGACATCGGACTGGTGGTTGGTTGGCCGACGGCGAGGCAGCGTCAGACAACAGCAGGCGGTGAAGAGTCGGAACCTATGATTATTGAACTCAAGAGTCACGAGAGAGTGGGCGGGCGGCTGCTGGGCGCCCTGATTGGCTGTGGCGCAGGTGGGCATGGTGGTGCCGATAATCTTATCAATCTCATCAGCAAATCCCATCCCGCCCCGTGCTCGCTGTTTCGTCTCGCCTCACTTCACCTCTCCTCTCTCATGTCTCAATTCTGCCAAAACAGTCCTCCACCCAACTGAGCGCCGAACGACTAGCCCTGGGGTCTGCGTACACCACTCCATACTTCTGCCCGTTGTGACTGCGCCAATTTTCTGCCTCTCTTTGCCTCACCCACCGTCGGTCGGACGATCTCTTCCTGGTTGCAACCTGCACCACTCTTCGAGTCCCCCTGGCGAAGAGCATGCTCCGCACCTGAGATGCTATGCTCCCGGGTTTAAACCAGGCTACCTCCCGCTCCGATTCCTCCGCTGGCGATCTTGAGCTCTCCCACCTCCCATCGGTCTCTCCTGCTGTCCACACAGAGCAACATGCTGCTGTCTCAGATGAACTCGAGCCCGAGATCACTTCGGGTGCCGCATTACCAGCCCGCCGACTTGACGACGACGACCGCGACCACGCCTACCCCTCTCCCCCTCCTGCGGTGAGAGGTCCTTCTCTACAACACCAGACACGCCCTGGGCTGGTTGCCCGGGTGTGGCAAGCCGTCATGTCGCGCAATCCTCTCTTGATCCGATCTTCTCCAGCCCTGGGAACTGGCTCCTATGGTGCTGTGCCGCTGATGGGTGACCCCGCGGGGTCCATAACGGATTCGGAGGATGAAGAGCCCATTCGCCATCGCAAAAAGACGAGTAAGAGCCGGGGAAAGCGAGTACAGTCTGCCCACGACGTGCAGGACAGCCATGGACAGTTCACAGAGCCCCGACTTCGTCGTGTCAGTTCCGAATGGCTGCGAAGGAGGTCGTCTTCCGTCACCAGTGACATTGGAATGGGGCTGGACGCCAAAACGTCTTTCGCCGTGAATCCTGCCATTGCAGAACACAAGCCCGAATCGTCCAACGCGAGCATTCTCACCGGGAGCGGTTCAGAGGTGGAGCATGACTATACCCCCTCCATAGAAGATCCTCCGGACAATTCCCCATATCCGGAGGTGAGGGCGTCGGTCCCAGCAACCGACAATACTTCGTTGTCCATCAACACCCCTCGAATGTGGGCTCTGTCGCTCCTCTTTGCCATCGCGGGGTCGGCCACCAATCTCTTTTTCTCCTTGCGATATCCCAGCGTCGCCATCACACCCGTCATTGCCCTGGTCCTCGTCCACCCCATGGGCAAGCTTTGGGACTATCTCTTGAAGAGGGAGGGTGACCCAGAACAGGTCTTTGTCGAGGGCACGCTCCAGAAGGACGATGGCGCACCCGGGCAGACCCCAAAACAAAAGCTACGGTTGTGGCTAGCGCAGGGCCGCTGGAATGAAAAAGAACACGCCTGCGTCTACATCAGCAGCAATGTGTCGTTTGGATTCGCGTTTGCCACGGATGTGATTGTCGAGCAGCACAAATTCTACAAGCAGGACGTCCCGATTCTCTATCAACTGCTACTCACCATCTCCACCCAAATCCTGGGATATGCCTTTGCCGGCCTGACGAGGAGATATCTCGTCTGGCCTGCCGCGATGATCTGGCCGGGCACCTTGATGTCAACGGCCATGTTCACGACGATGCACAAAAATGAAAACAAACCCGCCAACGGATGGACGATTTCACGATATAGATTCTTCATTTACGTCTGGGCCGGCGCATTCGCCTGGTATTTCCTGCCCGGGCTCCTGTTTCCCGCTCTCAGCTACTTCAGCGTCATTACCTGGTTCGCGCCCAGGAACGTGGTCATCTCGAATCTCTTTGGCGTAGCCTCGGGACTTGGCCTCTTTCCCATGACCTTCGACTGGGCTCAAATTGCCTATATTGGCTCGCCCTTGTTGACCCCGTGGTGGGCGGCCGCCAATGTCTTGGGCGGGCTCGTGTTGGTCATGTGGATCGTTGCACCCATCCTTTACTACAAAAACGTGCTGTTCTCGGCCTTTATGCCCATTCTTTCGTCGGCAGTCTTCGACAACCGGGGCAAGCCGTACGACGTCAGCAAGATCTTGACGCCGGAATTCGTATTCGATGAAGAGGCATACAACAACTATTCGAAGGTGTATCTTCCCATCACTTACGTGCTCTCATACGGAGTGCAGTTTGCCGCCCTGTCGGCTCTGATATCTCACACGACGTGCTGGCACGGTCGCGACATTCTGCGACAATCCAAACAAGCCTTCCACGAGAGGCATGAGAAGAATGCCGCCGAGTACCAGGCAATTCCCGCTTCTGATAACCACCACGACCTCCAAAACCTTCATCGAGTCGACAGCCAGACCGTGCGAGCCGGGGGAGAAGATGTCCATAACCGCCTGATGAGACGATATCGAGACGTTCCCATGGTGTGGTATTTCATCACTTTTGTCACCATGTTGGCGGTGGGGATTTTTGTCGTGGAGTACTATCCCGTCCATCTGCCCTGGTACGGTCTCCTCATGGCGCTGGGCATCACGACCGTGCTGTTTATCCCTGTGGGCATCGTCATGGCCATCACAAACCAACATAGCAGTCTGTACCTGATCTGTCAACTCATCTGCGGTGTGGTCTTTCCGGGCCGGCCAGTGGCCAACATGGTGTTTGTGACGTATTGCTACATCAGCTCGGCGCAGGGGATCAAATTCTCCTCGGACCTGAAACTGGGGCACTACATGAAGATCCCGCCCAGACTGCTGTTCAAGGTGCAGATGGCAGCCACGTTGGTGTCCAGCCTTGTGCAGATCGGGGTGCTCAACTGGATGTTTTTGAATATCCCCGGCATTTGCACTCCGCAGGCCCTCAACGGCTTCAACTGCCCCATCGCACGCGTGCACTTTAACGGGAGCATTCTCTGGGGTGTGGTCGGACCGCAACGGTTTTTCGGTCCCGGCGCTCTGTACCGACCACTGGTGTGGGCGTTCTTGGTCGGCTTCATCGGCCCGATACTGATTTGGCTGCTGGCTCGTGGCAAGAAGAAGTCCATCTGGCGCAAGGTCAACCTGCCGGTCCTGTTCGGCAGCCTATCGTGGATCCCGCCCGCCACCGGCCTCAACTTTTCCATCTGGGGCGTGGTATGTTTCGCCTTCAACCACGTGACGCGCCGTCGTGCGCCGGCGTGGTGGGGCAAATACACCATGACCATGTCGGCAGCGCTGGATTCGGGCCTCGCCTTTTCTCTGGTGGTCATCTTCTTTGGCTTTATCTACCCCGGGGTCATTGACGGCTTCAAGTGGTGGGGCACCGAGATTTACAAGCAGGGCTGTGACTGGCAGGCCTGTCCCTGGATGAGCCTGAAGCCAGGAGAGAAGTTTGGCGAGTGATGAATCTTGCGTGATTGGGCGTTTGTCGGTTGCCACGAGAGCACGAGTTTTGTTTGACCTGCATGAGCTGGGAGATGGGGATGCATTGCGTGCGGGATGTTGCATGAGAGTCAATTATTGTTCGTTCAATTGGCTACCTATAGAAGGAAGAGCAGAGCACACAGTGAGTCAGCGAGCGGGCGCTTGATTGACCAGAGCGAGCGAGCGAGCGATAGAGGTTTTCATGGGACGAATGCCGCTGGAAACCGAAACTCAATTGCATTACGGAGTATATTGCTTTGCCTTGCTTTGTTCTTTGCTTATCTTTTCTACTTTCCTAGATACGAATCAAGCAATTCTACCTGTCCATCTGTCCATTCATCGATCCATCATCCCTTCCTCCTTCCCATCTAGCAGTTCGCTTAAACAGAGTCAAAACATGTCGGTTAATGGATCGTCGTGCTTAGGCCGGTCTGGGCACCGCTCCTGGCCTGATCAGTCTCGCCATCGTCCTTTCCACATGCGGTTCACTTGTAGCATCTTGATCCCGGTCTCAGTAGTCGTCTATCCTTTAGTTGTCGAAGTCAAGTCAGTTATTAACCCCAGCGAAAGGAGTTGTCAAAACATATCCAGACAAACTTCCTTCAGCTGGCGAAGACTCCTCTGTCCTCCATCTTCCAGACCCTCCCCAAACCCCAACATCAATTAATCATCAAGGGCCAGAACATGTGCTGCAGCCTTGACCATTAACACATTAGCATCGCTTTTTAGCCCGACTTAGAGCCACCACCCATGGTCGGATTGCAATATATATCGTCGGGAGCACGCCACACCCCTCCAATGTCGCCATATTGCCTACCAAAGGCGACTCCGGCACTCCGGGTCCTTTCTTCGAATCGATGCTCAATGCATGCGATGCCCAATGGACTTTTTAGATAAAGAGTCCCTACCATCCCGCGAGAGGAGGTGGGGGGACAGAGCAGAGAAGATGAGAAGAGACCAAGCGCAGTAAAATTGGCATACTGAACTCTACTTCGACGGCCAAGATGTCTCAAGAACATTCCCAAGAAAAGGCTCTCAAGACCTTTGTCGTGGGGGAAACTGGCGCCGATGTCCCACTGGGAGTTGACCCCTCGCTTCAGGAGACAGAGAGTCGCAAGTCCAAGAAGACATGGAAGACGTTTATCTGGTCGAGTAAGCTTTTCATCCCTGTATCCCATCGACAAGAGTATCGAACGCAGAAACAGCTAACGTGGTCTTCTCTACTCCTATGTAGCGCTCGATGTCCCCAAGGAAGAAGCCCGGTTCCTCACAAAGCTTGACTTGACGCTTATATCGTCCGCTGCTCTTGGGGTCATGTGTCGCTACCTGGACCAAGTCAACATCAACAACGCTTTCAGTATGTTTCGCCTCGCCCGTTCTTTCTGGTATCTACCCCACTCTGACGCCTCATTCATACAGACAGTGGCATGAAGGAGGATCTCGCACTCTACGGCAAAGAGCTCAACTACGCCAACGCGATTTGGAGTGCTGCATACGTGTTTGGCCAGATTCCCTCGAACTTGCTCCTTACCAGGGTCTGTCTGTTCGTCCTCTTCCTGGACTGTATGTATACTGACAAGAATATCAGGTCAACGCACCGCTATACATTGCCTTTCTCGAGTTGTCCTGGACTGTCTTCACCTTTGCGACCGCGGGAGTCCATAACGTCAACCAGCTCTACATATTCCGGTTCTTGTACGTTCTCTCACTCCCTCTGATTCTCGTGCAAGCGCTCTCTAACTCTTTTTCCTGGCAGCGTTGGTTTGTTTGAAGCCGGCCACTTCCCCGCCGTCATGTACGTGTGCTCAAGCTACTACAAGCCCCACGAACTGGCCCGACGAAACACCCTGATCCAGATCTTCACGGGCGTCGGCCCTCTATTTTCGGGCTTCTTGATGGCAGCAGTCTATGCTGGTCTCGACGGTGTCAGTGGTCTTGCAGGTTGGCGCTGGATGTATATGTGCGTGTCGTCCCCTAGCCCTCCCGATGACGTGGAGACAAGAAGGGAAAACTGATTACCAGAGGGTTATAGCATCTGTGGTTGTATCTCGTTCCCCTGCGCCGTCTGGACAGCATTCGCAATGCCCCAGCTACCATCTCGAGCAAAACCCAACTGGTACGTCTTTGTCGGATTCCACACATTCTGGCCGTGTACACGCGGCGGCGGAAGCTGATCGACCCGGTGCAACCAGGATTTTCACCCAGGCCGAAATCGACATGGCTCGCGTCAGGATGCCCACGGAGGTCAAGATGCTCACGGGGTTGTTCAAGTGGAAGGACATCAAGCGATGGCACACGACTTGGCATGCGTTTTTGTGTAAGCAAAATGCAACCCCTTCCCTTTCCTTGTGTTGTCGTGGTACGGTCACTCTGTTCAGCTTGCTGACAATGGATTGATGGGAGGAACAGTCCCCATCTTCTTCGCGTTCAACGCTCAGTTCGGCCAGTCTGGGGCATCGAGTAAGTTTAAAACCCCACCGATCCGCTGTCGATGATCTTCGGGGCAAGAGCTAATAGCCCCATGATAGTGATTTTCTGGGTCAAGAGTTACAACGTCAAAGGCAAGCCGCTTGTGTTCTCGGTCCCAGAGATCAACATCATCCCTCTTGGTGTAAGTAAAGTCGCCCTTGACCTGTCCCTTTTTTCCCCTGCCGTGCAAAGCAGAAGCATATAATACATGTACTCACACCCTGGGATTATCAGATCAATGTAATCACCATCTGCTGCACGCTCGTCAACGCGTGGATCTCAGACAGCCTACCCGGTTCCCTCCGCTGGCCGGGCATGTTATTCGCCAGTATCATGGCCATCATATTTCCGATCGCACTCGCTGCGACGCCGGTACATCCGCCGAACAGGGGGACTCGTTGGGCTCTTTACTGTGAGTGGACCCTTTTCTAGTCTTTTGCAATGAGCCAAGCATGAGATATCCAGAAGAATAGTGGAAAGCTGACTGACTCCATCCAGACCTAACCTCTCTCGCCGGGACAAGCGCAGGCATCACATGGACATGGGTGAATGAAGTCAACAGACACGACCCAGAGAAACGAGCCTACGTCTCCGCCTTGGTTAGTACACCAGCTCCCTTTGACCTCTCTCATTCTCTATGACTCCTGCTAACCTGAAAATCAATCAATCAATCTAGATGAACGCATTCGCCTACATCTTCACAGCCTGGGTCCCCATCTTCACCTTTCCAGCCAACAAGCAACCGTACATCGTCGCGGGAAATTACATCACTGCGGGTTTCGGTGCCGCGGCCGCGGTGACGGTGCTTCTCATGCGGTACCTGCATAATCGGGATCTTAGGAGGCAGAAGAAAGAACAATATGCTCAGTCTGCTGTGGGGGCGGGGGAGGTTGCGTATACGGATGGGTTCGCGTGATCGCTGTGTTTATGGATGGTATGTGGTTGACGAGGTAGCTTGGTGTCTGATATGTGGATATGTGGATGTGTGGATGTGGGGAGGGAGGGAGGTAGAGGTGGATATGGATATGTATATATATTGTACATATGTATGTATGGTGGGCAGGCACCATCACCTGGGTGGTCCTGCTACCACGGTATATGCCACGACAGGGTGGATGTCTAAACTGTTCTTCTATATACAGTTCCTTACTCCACCTAAGGACGGGAGTCAGACGCTGGTATGGATCAAGATAGATTTACCAACACCCTTCATTCTTCTTTGGTACTTTGCTCGTCGAGGCTTGAGCGTATTATCTTGGTCTATTGAGTTGATCTTGTCATTTAGGGATATCTATGATTTTTTCTGCCTCACCTCGCCTAAGAATTCTTCGGCGTACATAAGTGTTCTCTACATCGAGTCTATATGTGGACTTAAGCTTAGCTCGTTTCACTATACAATCACATCACATTCACATCCACTCATCGCTCACCGCTCGTTGCCCCCTGTTCTGATCATCACGACGAATCTCAGATGCTCACAGCGACTGAGTCTTCACTACATACTGTATACCGGAATTGCCCTCCGTGGTCGTCGACGATACAAAAGATCCAGCGCGATTCTTCGATCTAGTCCCGGTCCACCTCATCTCATCTCATCTCATCCTCATCGCCTCTGCTTGTCTTCTCCATCGCCCTCAACGAGTCAGACCACGATGACGCCTTCTCAAATCGAAGAAGAGAAGCAACAGTTGGCACTGGACGATGCCATCGACGAGATCCAGCTCAGAAAGCTCCTTCGCCAGAAGAGGCTTCTTGACCTGGAATCTCAAGTCCAGAGGTTTCCTCCGCCTGCTCCTCGGTTCTCAGCAACAACCCCACGAACAGTGGTTGATCTCACGGGTCCCGACCACTCAAATGTCAAGCAAGTCAAGAAAGAGAAGATCGAAGAGGTGCTGAAAGGATCAGCAGAGCCTGATAAGAACGAGGGACTCGATGTCGGTGCCGTAAATGATCCTCACAAGCTCGCGGCGCTGCAACCCGACCACGCGACGGCGACGGCGACGCCAGGTAAGCGCCGCTGTCGCACTCGTGTCCTCCCAGGCACATACGCCAGGAAGATCTCCATCATCACGAAGGAGGAGACGCAAAGCCTGCTGAACCTGTTCTGCCAGCTCGTGCTCGAGCGGATCATCGCGCTGCTGCCGCCGACCTCATCGTCCTCCTCCTCTGACAGCGTGCCGGCCAACCTCAGCGCCCTGCATGCGACGCTCCAGCACGGCGAGCTCGAGTTGGACCCGGAGAAGATCGACCGCTTCGTCGCCCAAGCGCAGAACATCGTGTATCTCCATTACACGCCCACCGCGAAAGATGCATCGCTCGCAGTCGTGGCCGCCGCGAGGGCATTGGCCCGCTTTAAGATGGACTGGGCCTGTGTCTGTCCCTCTGCGAAACCAAGGCCTATTACGGCCAGATGACCAAGGTGGTGCGTATGTGTGCGAGAGACCTGAGTATCTGAGAAGAAAGGCAAGATAATGGCTACAACCCTGAAAGTCGTTGAAGGATCAATATTGCAGAGGATATCGAGAGGAGATCCGGCGCAGCTCGTGGAGATGCTGGAGGGTGACCTGGAATGGAGCTCGGTCGGATCTGATCGCTCCGGCATTTTGAATCCGCACCATTCGTGGACTGAAAAACCATGCAAGGCATACAACGGGGCAGCGATGGTCCCATTTCAACGATTCAACCATCGAATCAGCGTGAAGCTTCTTGCTGGAGGGAGTCGGGTTGGATGTTCATAGCTCATGATGATGCATCGTATCCTCGACAATGCTGTATCGCCAAATGACCGAAATGAAGACATCCCATCCGTTCATCATCTTCCCCCAATCGGCTGCACAACCTTGTTCGTGTTTCTTGCTTCCCACCACGACTTCATACCATGGACGTGGAAGCCATTTGTAACCAGACTCTTTTCGTCAGTGACAAACCACGCGGGGTCGTCATCACTTTGGCCTTGGCTGTCGCTTGGTCGTCCAGGTACAGTGGCATATTTGTTCAAGATCACTTCATCTTCCCACCGTTGCATCACTAGGCCCCTGAACAACGCTACTGTTCCGATCACAGGCATGAAGTTCTTTGCATCCATAAACACGGCGACCGTGATCCCTGCCTTTCGATGCGAGATGCTCGGGTCATGGATCTTGATATGCCGTTTGGGCGGAAATGGAACGTTCGGCTTGTAAATCACGGAAGGCGAGACCCATGATACGATGCCAAAGATCGTACAAGCGTAACTCCGTCGCGGCAAGGGTGTCGGCGGAGAGAGAAGGGAGTACAGCGTATGCAATGGCGCCGTCGAAGGGACTAGGGCTGGCTGAACTTGAGACGAGGCGACACTGGAGTCTGCGTGTATGTCAGGTTCCACTGTTGACCTGTCGAGGTCGACCTGTGAGACTGGACCATGAGGAGTTTCGTTGAATGGCAAAGTATGTTCGATGCTGGACCTTTCGACGTCGGCCTGTGACAATATGCCATCAGGAGCTTCATCGATAGACAAAGTATGGTCGACTTTGGGCCTGTCGTCGTCGGTCTGTGAGACTGGGCCGTCGGAAGCTTCATTGAAAGACAAGTCCCGTTCGATGTTAGTTTCTCGAACCGCCGTCGGTGGTTTTGGGGCCATCGAGCCCATGTTGGCCTCAAGTTGACTGCGAGGTTCAGACTTTGATCTTGGGATGGCGGCATCCTTCACCGGAGGAGCACGCTCGATCTGACGGAGTTTCTCCTGACGACGTTTTTCAATGTCAGCCTGAGAAACGGTGATTGTGCCGAACCACTCGTCATCCGACTCCTCGCCTCCTGATGGATTCCGAGCACGATCCCCATGGCCATCAGCATGTCTCTGATTCCGAGCCCTGCCACGTTCAGCATTCTGCTTGCCCTTTTGGTCGTGCTTTCTGGAAGACCGACGTCTCCCTGAGGCCTGCTTTGTCGTCGATGTCCCTGCCGTCTCGTCCGCAACTGGGAGAAGATGCTTGGGTGTCATCTCTTCTTCTTGTTCTTCTCGGATGAAGCCGCCCTCGACTTCGAGCTCGGGGACAAATTTTTCGTCTCTTCCGACCAATTCACAGTCCTGGACCCCAAGATACACCACTCGACCAGCCTGGCCGTTTATTCGGGAGGCACTCCTAATTTGGAAGTCTTTCAGTCCAAGGAGATCCCCTCGACGCAAGTCCAGCAGCTCTGTCGATTGTAGTTCTTTGGCCAACACCGCTTGTATCTGCAGCTGCCCATCCGACAGTGCCAGACGAAAACACCAGGAGGAGGGAGTGTTTGCCTGCACAGCAGAATGCAAGTATTTGTGACCGGCACCGTCGTCGTGGTCAACGGGGGGTTGGGGTGATCCCTGGCCGTGAGTGAGGACGTTTCTGTGGTTACCCGCCTGTTCTTTGCCAAATACGTGCTCGACCCGAAGAAGAAGCGATGGCGGAGGAGCGCAGGGCTGAAGGAGGAGTTCGGCGAGACATGGGACCAGAGCGGTGGCAGGATTGGGCATGCTTGAGGACAGACATTGTGTCGTGGGAAAGCAGTCGGGTTCTGCGATGGATTCGTCTGTTCTCGGGGTCTGGCAGGATCGTTGTAGGTGTTCCAGGTGCAGGTGCAGTTGCAGCTTCACTGACGCGTCGACGCGTCGCTCGGAAACGCGAAAAGGCGTGACCCATGTATGATTAGTCAGCCCCTTTCTGTCCGCCTTTACTCTCCTTTCCTGGCAGCCTTGCACCCTCGCCATCGGAGGACTACAGTGTGAATTCGCTAATACGATAGCTAGTCTTGACTTAACTAGCGAACAGTCTATCTACGGCCTTCTTAACCCCCTGCAGATCTTGGAGAATCATTTGATGACCACTTCTGACCACGAGAACCTCACTAAAACCTCCGACACGCGCGCTGACATCCTTCGACCGCTGCACAGGGCTGATCAGATCCCCATCGCCAGCGACAAAGATGCATGGACATACTATCCTGCCGTAGTCCGGGTCGAAATGCTCGTCACTGGCAACAACCTCGGCCGTCAGAGCGTACGCTTCAGCGTCACACGAGACCACAGCGGCCCGCACAGCCTCTTTCTCGCCCTCTTCGCTCTCCCGGTCTGCTGGGAAGTTCGACTTCACGGCGATCTCGGCCACGGCGTCCATCCCCTTCTCTCGTGCGACTGTCGCCAGGTCTCGCATCCGTTGCTGGGCGGCGGGAATTCCTCGGATGGACCTGCCAACTCCCAGAAACAAAGCCCCCGCGACTTCCTCTGGGTACTTGGAGATGTAGTGAAGACTGATGATGGCCCCGAGGGAATGACCGATGAGATAGACCTGGGAGGAGCTGGAGCTGCAGTCGCTGGCCTGGGAGGTCGAAGTGTGATTGAAATGTTCTTGGAGATGTGTGATGAGATGGCGAAGGTCGGAGACATAACGTGGGAAAGATAGAGGAACGCTCTGGTTGAGCAGTGTCTTTCCAAAGCCTTCGATGTCGACCGCGATGATATGGTGAGACTGTGGAATATGGGATATTAGTGAGTCAAATGTCGCTGTTGATCCCCCGAGTCCATGTAGTAAGATGACAAGTTGGCCGAACCGGTTCGCTGAGGATTGATAGTGTATATCGGTGCCGTTTTGGGTTCGGTATTGACACGATGACGAAGAGAACATTATTATGCGTATGTGATATTGACGAAGAGTTTCCTACGGTCTTTGTTTCTGAGGCGTAGATATTGTTGTATGAAGCGTTGTACAAGATGTAGAGGAGAGACTTTGTACAGAGTATTTCGCCTTTCGGTCGCTCGGCCGAGCCCTCGGGTGTCAAATCAAAGCCAGAGTACAAATCAAAGCCAGAGTACTGGAGCTCGGGTCAAATGCCTCTGGCCCTTATCGATGCTGGTAAGAACGATTGAAAAGGAGAGAAGCTTGGTCTTTCAGACGTTTGCTAAACTCCAAACGGCATCCTCTGAACAAGAAACGCAGCAATGGTGGTCGAGTCGCTCACTCAAGTCGTCGCCCCAGAGGGCATCAGCACAAAGCTGGTTGCAGCAAAATCCGACATCAGTCTTCCTCACGCAGAAGCCACGAGTGGACGAGTCGTTCCCCTGGAGCATCCATCGAACAGTAAAGTTGATTTTGGAGCTGTCATATACGGCATCGACCTCAACAATTTCACCGATGCGGACTTTGAACTCATCTCCGATGCCCTCCACAAGCACAAAGTCCTCGTTTTCAAGGAGCAGCCTGAAATGCTGAGTCCTCAACAGCAGTATCGCCTCACAGCCAACTTCGACCCGGAGGAAACAACAGGGGGATTCGCCCACGGCGCAGATCCGTTTCTCACCTCACACAACGGCGTCAATATATATGGGATTCCCAATCGACCAGCAATCCCCGTTCAGCCTCAAGTACACATCCTCGGACGAGGCGAACTACCCGATAACCACTTCGAATTCCCTCCCGGGTTCAAAGTGAAGGGTATCGACCATCACGATTTTCACCTCCCGCCTCACATCCCCAGGGAAGAGCGCGAGAAGGGTGCTAGTCGGTTCTACCAATGGCATTGGGATGGGTCTCTGTACAACATCCCACCGCCGAGAGTCGGCTGTCTACTCGCCGTCAAAGTCCCCAAGGGGCCCGATGTGACGGTACGGTGGGATGATGGAACTGGCACGGAGATGAAGATCGCGCCGGGCGCCACGGCCTATGTCGCTGGGTCCCGAGCACTGGAGCTGTTGGACGACGAAATGCGAGCAATCGTCTCTAATAGTCGAATCGAGTATGCGCCGCATGCGTTCAAGTGGATGTCCACCGCGCACAGTACCCGTCTCGGCCACACGCTGGAGACGGAAGGGCGGGAGCTCCCTCGTGAAAAGTTGCCGCCCATTGATGAAAGCAAGATCTGCATCTATCCCATGGTCTGGACGAATCCCAAGACGGGGGAGAAGTCGTTACAGGTTCATGGTCAAGGTGCGATGAAGCTCTATCTGAGGAGCAGTCCAAGCGGGGAGGAGACTGTCGTGGATGATTTGAAGGAGGTGAGGGCGTTCATGCACCGGTAGGTCATCGTCATCCCAATGCTGTCATCTGAATCGGTGCTGATTGAGATAAGTATCATGCGACCTGTCCTGTCCCCTGAGAACATTTATGCCCACCGCCATGACGAGCAGGATGTGGTTCTTTGGTACAATCGAGCCTTGTGGCACGGTATTGTACGTCAAAGCTGTGCTTTCACCCACTGAAGTTATTGTTGGCTGACTACACACAGACTGAGTTCCCTGAATCATACGGTCCGAGAGTCATGCATCAATGCAATATTGCTGCCTCGGACCACCCCGTTGGTTAACCTCTGTTGGCGGGCACAAGTGTGTGATTCATATTCAGGACGCGATGTGTCATATGCCCTGGTTGGCGAGGAAGATAAGATACTCAAAGGGTTGAAAGCCATGTAGTCCGTTCAAAGTCATGTCAGAGAACACGTTGAAATCCAATGGGGTTGTATTTACAGATTCTTGGTTTGGCCAGGTGGAACGCAACTCTCTATCGGCTGCACTCGGAAGATCTTCTGGGACTTCTCGCTGTAGGCTCAGATTGTC
This sequence comes from Exophiala alcalophila, assembly GCA_001599775.1. Lineage (NCBI taxonomy): Eukaryota > Fungi > Ascomycota > Eurotiomycetes > Chaetothyriales > Herpotrichiellaceae > Exophiala > Exophiala alcalophila. Next base: position 2,290,961 of record BCHY01000004.1, read on the forward strand.
GTGAGCAGGACGTGCCGTTTCTTCGCTGTGGCAAAACGATCGGACAAATTGAGAGACGTCAAAACCTCGTCGTTGTTTTTTGGCAGCTCCGTTGTCCAAGGTCTCCGCGGATCGCTTGAGGCCATTCGCCGCTTCGAGAATCTGTTTTTGTAGAGCTTTTAAGAGCTTGACCCCGCGAGAAGCAATCATGCTCCTCTTCTGACCGACCTCGAGAGTTTCAATAGCCTGTGTAACGAGTTGAAACTGGGGATCGATCGTCGGGGAAGATTGATGCAGAGTATCAAGACATAGAATGATGCAGGCTGCAACAGAAAAGGCTTGATGGGTCCAGAAAACAGGGCTCGACTCATCTGCGCTGATGGCGAAGTATTCCTTGAGGATTGTCTTGGATGCTGCCAAACATGTTCTACGAGTGAACGAGAAGACAGGGTTCGTGAAGCTAAGGCTCAGAAACTTCCTGGTCGGATAAATTAGTCGTAAGAAAGGCGACCAAAGGGGCATCTGTGTTTTCCTCACCTGTGGATCATAATGATCTTATGCGCTGAGCTCATCGCAATTGCTCCGCGTGCCCAGGGGACGTAGCATGGCCAGTTCTCCTCGATAGGTGTGTTCGCCAGGAAATAAGGTCGCCCATCGGTCGCAATAGATCGCATTTGCTTGTCGTACTGGAGAACCTGTTCGTGCTTGGTGTATAGGGTGTTCGAAGATGCCATTCCGTCTTGAAGGCGGGGCATGATGGCCGCAATCTTGGCCAGGAAGCGGCAGAAGCTGGTAACTGTGGGTGTCGAATCCGGCAGGACTCTCATGTCGTCGTTGCAGTTTTTCGGCGGAGCAGAGGTAGAGTGTAGCTCGGAAATCGAATATGTCTCTGAGAAAGAAGTGCTGAACCAGTCTTGCGTGCAAAGCTGGCCCCACAACCGACGTCCTGTTTCGAGTTCGATCGGGTCACCGCTGGCTTCTTCGCTCAGACGGTGTAGCCCTAGACTTTGTGCGATACGGATTGCTGAAGCCAGCAGTACTGATTGGCTGTTGGAGTGACCAAGGATGTGAGCTGTGCCAGTCAATGTCGCAATTGCTTGAACCGAGTATATCGAGTGATTTGCAGTATAATCCGCCGCGTTGAGCGAGGTGAGGACAGCCCTGTACCATTGTTGGGACAGGGTCCGTCCTTCGCTTTCAGAAAATCTCCATTTCTTTGCTTCTTCTATTGACGCCGAAGTCATAGTCCCGGCTAGGACTGCAAATAGGAGAGAGATCCACTGAAGATCTACCCCCGGTGATTCAATATTGCCATCGTGATCATGATAGAAAGCCTCGAGCTGTACCGAAAACGAAGCGGCCAGGTATGACCCATGAAACCACAGCAAACAGTCGTTATGATATTGCACCAGTTGAATAACCTGGTACTTGGCAGGAAGAAGAATTTGCAAGGATGGCAACAGTGTCTGGGCCCCGTCCAAAGCTGTGTCAATGTCGACATCTGACGGGCTTCTGATTTTGCGTTCGTCACGCTCAGAGCCCCTTCGTGTTTCAGGTGATAATCCTGCTCTCTCTGGGTCCTTGACTCGTCCCCAGGCCAGAAATTCCAGGACTGTGGCGGCATCCTCTATCTCGGAGTCACGGGGCGGTGAGGATGGCCGTCTTTCGCTTGGAGGATCCGTGCCTCGTTCGTCGTGCAAAGGCGAGGACGGTGTGTCGGTCTCAAGATTCTTCTGCTGAAGGGCAGCCTCCAGCTCGGCGACCCGACTCCGTAGTCTGTCGATGGTAACAGATCCATCCACCGCGTCTGGCGCCAGAGGTTCGTGGCCGTGAGGTGTTAGCTCGATAGACTGATCCCGGTCACACTCCTGAGGCTCGCCCCTCTTGACGCAGTTGTTACACGGGATCTGCTTGTCGCACCGAACCTTCCGCCGAGTACAAATCCGACAGGCGAGTCTCCTTCTCGGAGGCAGCATGGTGAGGCATTCAACGCATGCTGGAGACCGTCGCTCGGCCGTCTGTTGATCGCAGATGAAGAACAGATTTCGGCGTCGAACCTCGGCCGAGGGTCGGGTTCGGTGGCTTAGAGGAGCAGGAGACAACCCAGGGCCCTTTTTAAGGCCCGACAGATAGATAGTCGAGAGATATGCAGCCGTTGCTGATCCTGATAAGCCTTCACAAGCACATTGGCGGTGTGTGAATGGCCAGCAGTCCATCATTCCGCCCTTGGCACCAAGAACAGAGGATATGTCCGCCGGCCTCTCAGTGTTACTCTCGTTCATACTGTCCCTCCCATCATTCTCCTGGCGGGCTCACTACTGGTCTTTCAGCATCGGAGGCGAGCATCCACGGCTCCGTTAAGCCTGAATCCATGCAACCCAAGAATACCGAGAGTCGATGTGCCGACCCATTCCCTATCGCGGCATTCCCGAGATAGCTGCTGGCATGGTTGTGTCACTCAATCTCTCTCATTGTGTTTGTTGTTTATCAGAGCTGAAGAACCGTGGCAAGTGTGCGAAGTGCCTGACACAATCCTCGGCGCAGTTGCCTAAAGATAGGCAGCCTATATATAGTTGCCGCAACAGCTGAGTTTGTGTTTGCAACGCCTCGAGGCGAGATGTGGAGACGGCTTCCTCGAAAGACTGGTACAAGACGCGTCTTTCCCCCTTTCCTCGCCTTTTCTTCCAGACCGAGAGGGAGAAATCTCTACTCTGCATCCCTGCAATTCCACGTTGACAAGCCAGCCAGGTATTGACATCGGCACACGGCTAGTCTGGGACTGTTCGGATCAACTTTGAATTGACTACCTACACCCACCTAGAGAAGGGGGTGATCATTCTGAAGGAAGTACACTATGTCATCGACAAGTTTCCACCGAAACTATGAGCATGCAAAAACCAAAGTCCGACTTCGCCTGGCGGAGCCATCCAGTTGGAAATTGCCAAAGCAAACAAGCAGTATTGCTCCTCCGGACGTCTGGTCCAACGCCGACCAGGATCCTGTGCCTCCAGAGCGACGAACGTGGAACGGCTTCGCGTTCGTTCTGTACTGGTTCTCAGACCTCGTCACCGTGTCGCAGTGGTCAGCTCCTGCGTCGGTGTTGACAGTTGGATTGACAGCGTAAGATCAATGCTCTGCTCGGAGACTCAATTGGGAATGCACGATGCTGACTTACAGGTCATCAGCACGGATGCCATCCTCATCGCCTTTGTCGCAGCCATCTGCAATGCCGTGCCTACGGTGCTCAACGCTGCTATCGGCGCGACTCTCCACGTACCTTTCCCGGTTTCAATCCGTGCCAGCTACGGCTACTGGTTCGGCCTGTTCTGTGTCATTTCTCGCGGTATTTTGGCCCTTTTCTGGTTCGGTGTCCAAGGGGCATTTGGTGCTCAAGCCATTACTCCGGTAATTACATGGGCCCCCGCGAAATTCTAGCGATTTCCCCTGACATATTCATAGATCATCGCCTCGATCTGGCCGAGTTACATGCACATAACAAACCACCTCCCCGCCTCGGCCGGCATTACTACCCAGGGCATGATTTCTTACGTCCTGTACTGGCTGGTCCAGTTCCCGTTTCTGCTCATTCCAACTCACAAGCTGAAGTGGATGTTTCTGGCCAAGACGATTGTCGTGCCTCCTACCGCTTTGGCGATGGTCATCTACCTCAGCGTCAGAGCTGGCGATGGGGCATCATACTTTAGCCAGCCAGGCACCGTACATGGCTCTGCACGAGCGTGGCTATGGCTGTCCAGCCTGACGTCCGTGACGGGCGGATATTCCACTCTGGCGGTGAATATCAGCGACTTCTCGAGGTTCTCGAAGACCCCTGGAGCTCAGTACTGGCAGGCCCCCTTCATTCCGTTCTTCAAGGTCATTGTTGCAATCTTTGCCGTGGTCTCGGCCAATGCGTGCAACACCCTCTATGGCAGGCTCATTTGGAGTCCCATCGAGATCATCAATCAGTGGCAAGGCAGCGCGGGTGGGCGAGCAGCCATGTTTTTCTGCGGCTCGGTCTGGCTCCTGGCGCAAATCTGCACAAACATCTCCGCCAACTGTATCTCGTTCGCGAATGGTATGTCGACCCATTTTGTTTGTTATGTAACGGCCGACTGACCCGTCATGATGGCAGATATCACCACACTCTGTCCGAAATGGTTCAATATCCGTCGAGGAGCCATCCTCGTATCGCTCATCGGTGGATGGGCGCTCTGTCCATGGATCATCATCGCGTCCGCCAGAACATTCCTGTCCTTCATGAGCGGCTACGCCATCTTCATGGCCCCAATCGCTGGCATCATGTTTTCCGACTACTGGATCGTCAAGAAGCGAAAGTACGACGTTCCGGCATTATACAACCCGCGCGGCATCTACCGGTACAACAGGTTTGGAACCAACTGGCGAGCCCTGGTGACTACTCTCGTGGTGGTGGTACCCCTGTTACCCGGTCTGGCCAGGGCGGTCTCGCCAAATACAGTTCATATCAACACTGGGCTTCAGCATCTCTACTCGTTCAACTGGCTGTACGGATTCTGCCTGAGCATCTTTCTGTACGTTGGTCTGAATCTGATCTGGCCTGCTCGAACAACGTTGATACAGGAGACTGTCTATGGGACCCCAGTTTTCGATGGGCGGGAAGCGGACATTGAAACGAATGCCAGCGATGACGGAGTGAGTAGGACTGTTGGGATCGTTGCGCAGGAAAAGGGTATTGATGCGGGCCTGGATGGATCCAAGGGGCCGATGGTTCGGGAGTGATTTGAACAGGATCCCGCTTCTGAGATCTAGAATACATATCATGAGAACATTCTCACACCTCCGAGTCTCTTGTCTACGTGTGGAATATGGAATCCTCTGTCTGATGGCTTGGCTTAACCTGCATCAACGTACCCCACGCCACAGGGCCTCCGGCATCTGGTATGATTAGTACGAGACATGCCATGTCGAGATTCGGTTGGTCGCACGATAGGAGATCGACGTTGACGATATTTCTCGGCCGAGGGAGTTCGTACGACCTCTGATAAGAAAAGACCACACAACACCACATCTGGCAAACACTAAAGATGATGCATGGCTCCAGGCATACACACATCTTCATCTTGAGACCTGAGATGCGGAGTAAATCGTTTGATCCACAACCTGGTGTTGGTACTTTTGAAAAGACAGACGAACTCAAGAGGACGATTTTGAATTTGAAAACCTGTAGGCAGAAATCAAGAGAAATAAAAACAGCATGTCTCCTGCCGCGCTCTCTCCCGAGCCTTCGTTCCGCATCGAGCCATTCATCAAGACGAAAGATCAGAAATTCAACTTTGGAGCAAATGTGGTCGGGTTGGATCTCAACGATATCTCAGGTATGTACGAGGAGCAATCAATCAATGAAACGAAACATAAGCCCCCCTTGACAACATGAAAACCTCGCTGAGATATGTACTTACTTGGTAATACACGACCATGAAGACCACGATGTCGATAAACTCAAAGAGACCATCTGGACACACAAGGTGATCGTGGTAAAAGGCCAGAAATCCCTCGACCCAGCCAAACACTGGGAACTGGTGACGAGATTCGACCCCTCTGCGCCTCAGATCCACAGCCACGGCAACGTGGAGACATTCAACAAAAAGGGAGGCATGTTAGCAAAGTCCCGCGAAGTGCACGGGATCCCGGGAGCTGAGAACGTCCGACTCATCGGAAAGGGGTACCAGGGGGAGGATCACTATGGGCTGCAGAACCTCACTGTCAGGGGTCTTTCGAATGATTTCCACGCCGAGAAGTTGGACGACGAGGCTTTTGAGAACGGGTTTACGCGGTTCCAGCGGTGGCATATCGATGCGCCTCTTTATGGCCGTGATCCGGCGTGGTTCACGACGCTCCGGGCTGTCACGCTTCCCAAGGGGCCGGACGTGACGATCCGATGGGACGACGGGTCGGGGCTCAGCATGCAAAGTCCGCCTGGGCTGACGGCGTTTTTCAGCACGTCGCAGCTGTACGGCCTGTTGAGCCCTGAGGAGCAGAGGATGGCCGACCATAGCTGGGTCGAGTACGCTCCGCATCCGTACATGTGGATCGAGAATTGTAAAGGGAACACCACGGGATTGGGACTGAAGAGTCAGGGGAAAGAACATACCATGGAGGAGATGGGTGACTATGATGAGTCTGCCATTAAACGGGTGAGTTTGGGCATTCAAACCACTCGTCCGAGTCAACTGACAAAGCCTCCAGTACCCATTCGTATGGACCAACCCGGTCACAGGCGAGAAAGCATTCCAAGTCCACGGCATCTGCGCGCGAAAGCTCTTCATCCGATCCGCGGCTTCCGAAGAACCCACGGTGATGGATGATGTATCCCAAATCCGCTCAGTCCTGCACGACATCCAATCACGCATCCTGCGACCCGAATACATCTGCCTACCGCGGATCGAGGAAGGCGATGTGATCATGTGGGACAACTACGGCTGTTTCCACAGCGCGGTCGACTATCCGCTGGAGAGGGGAGGGCCGAGGTCGATGCATCAGGCGAATATCGGGGCGAGTAAGGGGCCCGTGGGACCGGTGCCTATTCCTGTGATGAGATGATAAATACGTATACGAAGATATGTTGATGTGATGGGGCGTCGACGTGCATGGAGGGGCGTCGGTGTTCACTCGTATCGGGTGTGTAAAAAGCATCATTTTAATTGATCCAGAACTGTCACTCGTACTATTAAAAAGCCATATAGTCAATAGTCAATCGAGGAGTCGAAGACTACCAACGCCAATACAAAAGCCAATTCGACCCTCGGCCGAGCAAGCGATGCGACAGGAGCAGACCTAGAGTAGATCTTCTCGACTTGGCTGCTTAATGCGATCCACCCGCCACACGCTTGAGCTATGACTCTCCGGAGTTTGCCTATCAGTCCATCGATCAAGCGAGACCCCGGACTCTCGCAAGACCAAGCAGGTCACAATCTAAGTACGTAGAGTGCAATAGCTTTGAATTTTCCAATGGCAAAATTCCGTCAGTGGCGTTGATTGATCTGAGGTCGCTCGTTGCCCAGTGCTTCTATCTATCCCAAACTGTAGAATCCAGATATATAGTTGCAATCGGATCAGCGTCGCAGTGAAGCGATCCAGAACCCAACTGTCCCCGAAAGAATATTCGGAGAAGATTCGAAAAGAAGAAGAAATCCTCAGGATGAATCGATCGTCGTATCTCACTCTCTTCCTCACACTGCTGGTGTCCACCGTGTCCAGCCAGTCCTTGTCAAATGTCATCAGCGACCCGGCCCTCTCCATCAACGGCGTCAACTCCAGCACGCGCGCCTACTGGATGAGACAGGCGAACGCGGCCCTGGGCGAGCTGGTGTCGCCTTGTCCGTTCGGCGCCTTTGGCACTGTCATTGTCAATCATACTGCCCCAGGGTTGGGTGAGCTGGTCTGTATCGGGGCGAATAATATTTCTTTGACTGGGAATCCGTCGATGCATGGTATGAATTTCCCCTCTCCTCCCTTCACCGCATACATGTCGAGGAGAGAAACTGAGAAATTCCCGATCCTGCAGGCGAGATTGCGGCCATCAAGAACTGCTCGGATGTCCTGATGGATCCATCGGGCCCGTACAACATGACCGCGTCCCAGGCTCAGCGTGCCTTTGCCGGTTTGTCGCTCTATACCAACGCAGAGAGCTGTCCGATGGTAAGTCCCAACAGATGCGCCGTGGCTGTTGAAAGTGCCGCCTTTGTTAACAGATTGGGCCCGCGCCGTGTCGTATGAATAGTGCGCCTCAGCCATCCGATGGGCTGGTTTCAAGGAATACATCTACGGCACATCGATCCAGACCCTGATCGCCCAGGGATGGGGCCAGATCCGACTCTCGAGCATCGACGTCTTTTCCCAGAGCTTTGACTTGCCCTCTCAGACCAGGCTGATAGGCGAGATCCTCACCAACGAGACGGATCCTTATTTCCTGTGGCAGTATAATCCAACCTACCCTTGTCCGGCGGGGTGTAGCCGGGGGTCATCGGGTTCTTGCGCGGCAGATGAATGAGGTACTATGGCTTTCGTCGTAGGAGATGGGGGACACTTATTCTCCTCCCCAGATATTGCGAATAGCACCTGGGGGTCAATGGAGCGTATAGCATAATTATAAACAGAGTTTTCGTCTGCCTCTGCTGCAGTAGCAGCGTGAAAGATCATGAAGCCATAGACTAGTCCATCTCGTGCGTACTTTATTGAATGCAGGTACATGTCGAGAATGGCGTGCCTTGTCCGTCCATCGACGAATTAGGACCAGATCCTGTTCAAGCACTGCCGCTGAAGCCTGAAGGGAACGGCGGGGCCGGGCCGGGCGGTGATCACTGATCAAGCATCCCTAGACTCCGTGGCTCTGACATAGATGGCGGAAGATCTGAGCGTTCCGAGATCCGCTGTTCACGTAGGTGACAAGTCAGCTAGTCAGCAACCAGTCCTAGGCAGGCCATGAGTAAGCTGGTGTGGCGCGATTGACGACCACATTGGACTCATCGCGCCCAGGCGTTGCGAAGACACAGCAGGGGACATTGTGAACTGGTTTGAGATGGGCAGTTGGAACGTGATGGTGTGGGTTGAAGAGTGTGAGATAGAGGCACTCGCACACGTATTTCGGCAGGATTTGGCTATCTGTGAGTCCCATGGAAGTCTGGAGTCAGACTGGGAGAGGGTCTGAGAGAAAATGATCTGGAATCATCACACTGTCATCGTCGAGATACCAGTACAGAGTACTTCTAGCTTTAAAGCTCCTACTTCTTGGACTCGTACGATTTCAGTGCGGTGCTCCTCAACCTCCGATTCCAAAGCGGTCAAGTGGGTCTCGGAAGGAAAGCATGTCGACCGGCCGGGCCATATCAGGCGTTTCTACCGCCAGTTGGAAGAAGGATATCACCTTCGTCGTCATCGTCTGGAAATGTCAGAAAGTTGTCTCCAGGGTGGCTGATGGGTGCAATCCCGGGGATGTCGAGATCCGTCATGGCGGTGTCCCAGTCAGTAGTCCAACCCAGGGAGCCGAAGAAATCATTCGAGATGGTTGTGGGAGATGGATCCAGAGCGAACGAGCCTGTTTCACCTGCTGGTGCCGCTGTGATGGTTTCGTCTATGCCGCGTTGGTCCGAAAGGGTCGGCAGAGAGTCCCCGAAGACTCCTGTCGACGTACCTTGAGACCGTCGATCGACACCACCTTCCGTAGCAATGGAATTGTCTGACGTGCTTGCCTCGTACAGCCAGCTGACCACCTCCAGAGATCGCTTCGCAGTCGGGAACCAAGGCTGAAGATTTGATAGCGTCTTCAGCGTGAGCCCAATCTGGTGTCTGCTGCTCTCAATGTAAGTTGGATCGGAGAATCGACAGAACAAACACAGCAGAGGCGTCATCGATGCTTGGTAGATCAACCATGTCGCGTTCCAGCCTGCGAATTGGCAGGGTTTCCTCCCCTCCCATGTTTCCGCTATATCTTCGATCAACTCAGCGCAAATCTTGTAGCATGCCTCTACAGCATGTTGCTTCTCTACAGGCGCTTTGTCCAGGCTTTGCTTTCGGGTGGCGTACCAAAGAAGATAAGGGCGATGGAGAGTCACGCGGTGCCACAGATACCTCCATCGCATCAGGTTTCTCAACGCTCCGATGCCATGAGGCTCACGGGGGACGATCACCCTGCTTTGGACAGATGACGACTCGAACCATTCGACGTACGCCAAATCCAAAGCGTGCCGTTCTTGCTCAGTCAAGATTGGCGAAACAGCCAAGGCGTCTTCCATTTTCGTGCTGATGATGGAAAGGCGGATGTTTTCCTGCACCAGCTGGAGAAGGGCAGGGGACTTTCCCTGCAGCTTTTGTCAGTGATGGTATGTCTCTATGGGCTCCAAGGTACTTACAACCGGTTCCTGAGGCGTCTTGACCGTGACGCCAGAGCCCAGTCGCCCCATACTTGGCCGTCCCAGTGTACTTCCAGCCCAAGAGTCAAGCATAAAGAGGGACCACCATACTCTTCGTCGCATCTCAACAGATGTCAGCAGTGACTGACGTTGTAGCTTTGCAGTCGTGACTAGTTCAGTGAAATCCTTGTGCAGTCCCAAAGTCACGGCGAGCCGGAGCGCCGCTCCCATCAGAGCATTTGCTTGCGTCGGTCTCTGGAGGAAATGGAGATAGTAGCCACCGATAATTGCCAGAGCCTGAATCGTCTCAAGGTGGGCGTGGTTCAGAGTCTCCATACTGAGATATTGGCTCGCCTGGGAGAAATAAGACCAGTGATTCGAGGATTCGACGACCGGGCCAGAAACAACACTGCCTAAGGCCAACACCGAATTCAGGAGGAGTTGCCACCGAGCGTCGGACCGCTGAGCCGCTAGATAGGTGGTTCGAAACGCTTGCTCTTCGAGGACAGGAATGCAGGGATGGATGTATTCAAAATAGGCGTTGATGAGAGGGATCTCGTTCCAGGCTGCCGAGGAGGACATCTGGTCGACATCTTCGACAGTTTCACCTGCCCAGTCGAAGTTCGAGTCTCCAGGGATTGTCGGTTGCCCGGGAATGGAAGTGTGTTCTTGAGGTAATCGTTTAAAGAGACCGGGACGAAGCCAGGAAATGACACGCAGCGCAGCGCTGACTGAGCAGACGCCGACGTATGAAGGCGTCTCGTCGACAGACAAAGAGAGCGCGTTCACATCATCCGCAATATGTTGGAGATCGGCATCTAGATCCTGGTCTCGATCATCTGGCATTGGTTGGAATCGTTCAAGAATTTCTGCCTCCTCCGACAACGGGGTGGTCTGATCCAAAGCCGTATTTGGCGACGTGAGATCTGGAATCTCGCTCTTTGATATTAGTTCGAGCAGCTTCTCCCTTGCCAGGCCTTTGACCTGACTTGGATCGACTCCAGGGAGCAGTTCTCGGAAGACTTCCTGGAAATCTCTCAGATTTTGACGAAGTTGTTCTGTGGACCTGGAAACGATACTTCAGTACTGGATTGGATCGCTTTTCAAATATGCTGCTGACCTCTTGGAGTATGAAGGCCTCTGTCCCGCTTCTAGGTAGTGGCAGGTGGCCTCCATCCGAGCCCGGCGGCAATTGTCGCAGGGGCGCAATCCATCGCAGCGAATCTTGCGTCGGCGGCATTGTTCACAGGCGCGGAAGCTGGAGGCTCTCCTTCTTTTCAACTCTGCCTCTTTTGCATCGGCTTGAGACAAGTTGTTCACCTTGAAATTGTGGTACATGATCCCAGGGCAGACGAGGCCATGGGCTTTTCCAAGATGGAAGGGTGCTGGAGGTGCAGTGATGTGGAAGTAGAGATGAATGATGAAAGGTAGCAGTTACTAGTAGTATGCGTGGGGAAGTGGGGAGAGGATGTTTAGTGGCGCTGATGATTGATCTCGCTTACTGTGCCTGTGTAGGGGAAATGCTGCTGGGCTTTGGCGGGGTTTAGGGACTTCTAGGCTGTCCTTTCGTTAACAACGGCCGGCAAGGCACTCAAACAAGAGATCTGACTTGCTCTGGAGGTAAAAGAGCTCAACGAGGCTGGTCACACCGTCGAGGCACAATCGATAGGTTGGCTTTGAGGTTGGCTGATGTGGCTTCTTACATGGTCAGATTGGCCTGTTTGATCCGACTTCAATGCGCCTGCCTCGTGACTGGCCGCTCTTGCCTTAAAAGTCCATGAAGACCACCACAACCCGCTGAGGTGATCACTCCTTCTGATTTTGAACGAGATCTTGCCATCAATATCTCAAGAGTCTAAAACTCTCGTCCGTCATGCTTATCTCGTCTGGCGAAGACCACGATGATGGAGGACACACAGTCGGAGCGAACTGTTACCCCTTTTCTTCAACAGAGAGGCATACAGCCGCGCGCAAACGAGACAGAGGCAGAGGCCTGCGATGGTAGAGCTCTGTGAATTCGAGAGGGAAGGAGATAGCCCTTTTTATATTTGTACCTAAGGAACACTCACGATAAAAGCTACCCCTGGATCACACTATCCCTGATTCCCTGCAGCCTCTCAATTGCACTCCGGACTGGCTGACACCGATCTCACTCGCCGACCCTAAGACATCTGACAGCGCTTTGACAGACCACTCACCAGACAGACAGCGGGCTGGAAGAGGGAGAGCCAGCAACCCATCCCATGCATGTGAAAGACATTCTCAAGTGCGCTTCCTGGATCATCAAGTCTACACGAACGAATATAATTCAAAAATCCATATCCATCGAGCACAGGGCTCTGGCAGGGGTTCAGCACCTCTACCAGGCTCGGCACCACAGGGGTAAAAACCCCCTCCCGAAATCGGGGCTCTCCGCCCTTCGCAGCCCCGAGCACGGCCCCCGGGACCGATCAGCTATTTTCGCCCTCTTATTTTTTTGTTTCCGAATATTTCACAAGAAGCAGCAAGCAAAGCAAGCAGTTTCCACACCAGATGCGAGCCTCCCTTAACAAGGACCTCGCATCTGCGAAGAAGCAGCTCTCTTAGCTCAGTTGGTAGAGCGCGACACTAGTAAGCACAACTTTACAGACGTGTCCGAGATGTCGAGGTCACTGGTTCAAATCCAGTAGGGAGCAAAACCCTGCAAACGGACTTCCTTTTTTCAAGCTCTCTTAGCTCAGTTGGTAGAGCGCGACACTAGTATCACGATCCAAGTGTTGAGATGTCGAGGTCACTGGTTCAAATCCAGTAGGGAGCATAGCCCTGCATGAAGACTTCATTCTTTTTTTGCTTTTTTATGTTGTCCCTTGGGGTCTGGGAATGTGGTGAAGTTGTCACCGCGTTTGGTTTTTGTGTGGTTTGTGTGTGGAGACACTTGGCGCGGGGGTGTGAACATGCATGCATGCCCCTGACTGAATCTGCACTGGGGGTCCTGAGGATAGATACATTCCCACCAACAAGTCTCCTCACTCTACCTGGTATCTCCTCCTCAATTTATTTTATCTTGGACACGAAGCACACAAATTCCCCAGACAAGAGTGGATGATGGATGGATGGGACTACCTACTACTTTACATCCACATAGCCTCTGTTCAAGCAATTCCCCTAGTCCGACAAACGTCGACGCCGAATAAACGACCCGGCCCGCCCAGACTTTCTTTCCAGTGGGTGGCGAGCGGACTTGCATCTCCATCATGAAGTGGGATCGAGCGCAATGTCCTTCCTCCTCCCGGTTAAAACTGCATTGCATCCATCTTCCGTGTATTCATACCCTCATCAGCAACGCTAAGCATCTACCTTACTTCGACCGTCCGTGGGCTGGCTGAACCTGCTTGGTGTCTTGGGATCGACAGCAGCGCAGCGGCTATGTTGTGCCGTGTGTGCGCGTGCGTGATATGACATGACATGACAGGAGTTATTTAAAGTCTTGTTCAAAGATCCAAAACTTGAGACAAGGAATCGAGTATTCAAGAGACAGACAGACACAGAGACACCGAGGTAGAAAACAGGTTTCTATAATCATTGTTTTGACATGAATTTACAACAGATCGTGTTTCACATATGTATGTGATGTGTGGTCAAATTATCTAAGGATACCGAGAGAACCAGTCCGGGAAGTAGTAGTATCGTAGCGACAGCGTCTGGCGAGCCTAGCGCGCAAAAGCGCAGACAATTTCCAGAGCGCTTTTAAAAAGCTACTCAGTTCTTTTAATTGCTGAAAGAAGGCGTGTTGAGCAAGATGCCCATCATGCAGCCACCGATCAGACCGGCGATCGGGATGGTCAGAACCCACGAGAGGAACAGGAGACCGACTCGCTGCCAGTTGACGGCCTTGTAGGAGCCGTTGCAGAGACCGACACCGACGGTGGCGCCGGTGATGCACATGGAGGTCGACACGGGGAGAGAGTATTGCGAGAAGATCAGGATGGTGATGGCGGCGCCCATCTCCATGGAGGAGCCTCGCGAGGGGGAGTGGTAGGTGATCTTGTTGCCCATGACTATTGAGAATGAGTTAGCGATTTTTACACATTTAGAAAAACGTGGGAAAGTGTCAGGACTTACCCTTCATGATGTTGTAACCGTAGGTGATGAAACCAACACAGATGGTGATGGCGGTGACGGCAATCTGCCACAGAGGGACGGGCAACTTGGCGGCAGCAGCGTCACCAGTCGACCAGGCAGAGTACATGGCAGCCCAGACACCGACGGCGTTGCCGACATCGTTGGCACCGTGGGCGAACGAGGCCGTGCAAGCGGTGATGATCTGGACGAACGAGTACAGATGCTCAACCTCGTTGGGGTACTTGGCGGCGTGCTCGTAGACGCGCTCCATACGGGCACCCTCGGGGGTTCCCATGACGCCGACCTGGGCCTTGTGGATGTCGTAGTTGATACCGTAGAAGAGACCGGCGACGATCATGGCAGGGAAGCGAACGCAGAGAGCCTTCAAGTTGTGTCTCTCGTACAGGGAACCCGCACCCATGGGGTTGTTGTGCAGAGTGCGCATGGCCCATCCGATGGGACCACGCTTCTTGCGGAGTTCGGCGTGGTGGCGCTCTTGAGCTTGTCTCAGGAGCAGTTGGTAAGCGGCCTTGGGGTCCAGGTTCGACACGACGCCTCCCTCCATGTAGGCGGGGCTCTTCTTGGGGGCGCTGGCGGTGATGTCGTCGCTGTCGTGGTTGGCGGTCTTCTCGTCCTCCTTCATGACCTTGGGGTCGAGCGAGGAGTCATCGCTGTCCTCGTCACCGTGCTGCATAACGGCGTAGTTGGGGACGATCGCCCGCTCGGCATCGGGAGGAGCAGGGCGGTAGAAGAGCATGGGACCCTGGAAGAGGTGGAACCACCGGAGGGTGTAGTCCTTCTTGATGACCTTGGCGTGAACGTAGGGCACGAAGAAGAGGGCCGACAGAATGAACAGACCAAAGCCGACGCCCAAGGTGACGGCCGCGATGTACCAGGCTGGCTTGTTGGCGAGGCCGAGACGGGGAGATCCCTTGTACACCACGGACAAGGTACAGACGGTACCGGCGATCAGGAAGAAGAAGGGAGAGGTCCACACGGCCCACGGAACCGGGTCGGTGCGCATATGGACGACGAACTTGATCAGCAGGAAGATGATGGCACCGAAGCAGCCCGAGATGACGGGGGCCATGCCGAGACCGGCGAAGATGGCTCCCAAACCGGTACCCTTGTTCCATCCCCATTGAACACCGCTGGCGCCGACAGTTGCAACACCCACACCGGCGATGGAGGAAACGAGCGAGTAGGTCGACGAAACGTGGGCGGAGTGGCGCGTGCACCACATGACCCAGATACCGGCACCGGCAGAGGCGCAGGTGAAAGCCAGGAGCTGGACGGGGGCGTTGCCCTGGAAAGCGGCGATGGGGATGATACCGTTCTTGATGGTCGAGGCGGTTCTTGCTCCCACGGCGACGGCACCGGTGATTTCGAAGACCAGGCAAAGAAGCATAGCCTGTTGGTAGGTGACGGAGCGCGACGAGACACTCGTGGCCCAACCGTTGGCAACATCGTCTGGCAAGGAGAAAAGAGGTCAGTGTATTGCGTTCCACCAATGGAATGGGGTCCGGGGAGAGAATGGGCGTCACATACTGGCACCGTTGTTGTACGCCTCCAACAGGGCGAACATGGTGCCAAAGGCAAAGATGTAAGTATAGTCGGTGAGCACCATCTTGACGGTAATGGATGGACAAGAGTTTCGAGTTGCTCTTGGTAGGTTGAATGCCTATGGAGAGGAAAGAGACTGGATCGATGAAAGGTATTCCCTACCTTCTCTATATACTTAGTCTGTACAGCACGTTGTGAAGATTTCACTATGAAGTCAACGTGCAAGAACCATCGGGAAAAGGGCAGTCCCACCCCTTTGCAAGGTGTCTTCGTTCCATAGACAGAGCAAGGCTGGCGCACGTGGGCTCTTGAAGCCCTGATCTCTGAATGAGAGGCGAAGGCAGGGATGGAAAGAGGGCTGGGATTCAAGGAAAAACAAGACGACGGCAAAGCCGATCGAGAGGCTCGCTGGAGGCGTGGGTTTGCTTCTGTCGATTGACAAGAAGCGGCGGAGCCCTTGGCAACGATGGGAGTGCGACGGTGCATCCATGAAAGCTGACATGGTCAGGATTTGGCTCTCTTGGCTCGGAGATCGAGTGGGTGCTTCGACGCAATGGGCCCCTCGAGGCCGTTCATCGCCCGGCGCGTGTTGCCCGAACAAGGGTCGTCCGCATTGCCTTCGCGATCCTAGATAGATGAGCAGCAGATCTGGAACCCTGCACCGGTCCACTCGATACAACACCGTGGGATCATGGTGGTAATAGGCCGCCCCCCTCCCTCCGGTGAGAATCTGACCCTCCGGCGTGGGCGTGCGAGTGGGAGCGAATACGTACTGGAGTTTGGTCGATGCAGAACTGAGAACTTCACGGGCTTGGCCCTCCACCGCGTCTCCTCAAGCCTCCGCCGAGAACTCACAGGCCGGAAGCTTTAATGGTATAAGCCGGCGCTTGGCGTCTTGCGTGATTGGCGACGCTGGGCGCTTCGACCTTGTCCGTGTCCTTCCCGCGCAGCTCTCCCATTGATATCACCACCGTCTGCTCACTTCACATACTCGCCATCGCCATCACGCCGCACCGCATGCCCTTCACGCCGTCTGCGTGTCGTCTTCCAGCCCCGAGATACAGTGGCAGTCCGGCGGGCATTCAGCTGTAATGATAAGGTTACAGCTAAGCCTCTTGGCGCCCAGATATTCGCCCGAGGAGGTGAACCCCCGAGGCGAGGATCGCTGGTATTCCATGCTGGCAAGCTCGAAGGATGATAGGTACGGGTGACGGGGCCCATCCCATGATCCTGCATCCTGACGGAGGCCCCAGCACAAGAAGATTAAGCCAAGCCTGACGGACTCGTCGCCTGCGGCTTGATTTGTCGCCCGGGCTTCGCCTCGAGCAGAAGAAAGGGCCTTGGGTTCCCTAGGTGAGAAGAAGGGGGCCCGCGGGGCGGTGCAGCTGGTGCACCTCCAGGCAGTGGTAGGCACCATTGCATGATCCTCGTTCCACTCACCGTCGTCGCCAAGACTCGCCTGCTTCCCTTCCAAACGCGCACGAGGTGCGTCCACGGTTGCCATCGTGCCCTCGCATGGGGTATCCAGACCTGTAAGTTCGTCTGATCCAGTGATCATCCACGCCATTTGACATTGCCTCTGAAGATCGGAGATAAGGGTAAGGCTGGTGCTCGTGCTCGTGCTCCAGTCGTCCCACCCCCCTGCGGCGGCTGGAGAGTCGACAGTCCTGTGAGTCGAGACTCCAGAGTCTCGCCTCCGGGGCCTGAAAAAAAGTTGAGTGAAGTTCGGTCATGAATTCGAAATAAACCTTCCGTCCCTGAGTTGCCCGGCCAATCGCCGTCGCGCACCTGCCCACGTGCGGCCCGATACGACGACAGCCAAGCTTTCCGGGCCTGCCAAGCCATCGAAAGTCTTGTTGGTGCTTGAGCGCCGCGCCAAGCCTGAAAACCCGCGCAATGCGCATACGCTCCGATGCCGTCTTCCCGGACTCGGGTCCTTGACAATGAATCTTGACTCTTGCTTGACTCGTGATCCTTGACCCTGGATGAAATCCTTCCAACTTTCGATCCGAGAGGCGACCCGCTCTCGCCCACTCCTGCCCAGTGCCAAGATCTTCTAGAACATCTCACGGAACACGACGATGCCGAACTGGGCTAACATCCCGTTCATCATTCTCGGTACATGCCGCGCCCCCCGGCGAAAGTGTCCAGGATGCGATCGAATCTAACAGGGAGTGGCCTGGCCGTCGCAAAACCTCGAAGAGGAACTCGTTACCGAACAGTATATGAATCCAATAAATGTCCGGATGTGGCTGTCTCGCCGCTCTCGACGTTGCAGAGAACCATGGCAAATACGCATCCAAAAGTTAATCCCCCGCCCAACGAATTTGCCATCCCCCATCTCGGGGCAACAGAAGAAAACCTTTCATCCATCCAGTCCCTCGGTACCGGCTGATGGAGATGCGTCGGAAGCAATGTGTCGAAAACGGATTTCCACTTCCGCTGTCTCTCTGATATTATCCCCGATGGGCGTATCGGACCCGCGCCGCTGAGCCAGAGTCACCTCCGCCACTGCCGCCACCAACACCTCTATTTCGTTGACCGTGCCTCTGAACTCTTGACTGTCTGATCGGTGAACTCGCCATGGAGGCGCTGGTGGAAAAATAATGTCAGATCCCGTCGCTTTTCAGTCAGCTAGCCAGCGGAACCTGTGGCACTCTTCATCTGCTGGAAGTTGAGAGCAACCACCGAGGCAGATCCGCTTGTGAAGGCGACATGGATCGCACTTGCGGTTACGGTCGCGGTCAGGGCCGCCACGCGAGCCAAGTTGGCATCGACCCGGCCTGTTGTAAGTTCTAACTCGTGGGCGACCAGGGTCTCGAAGCATGACAGAACTTCAAGTTGATGCCACATCCCCGGTCCCATCTCACGTCGGTACAGTTCCGATCGCATGTGGAGCACGACCATGCCATAGTAAGTTATGTTCGGTGACTGTCCCGATGGAACGTCCTTTTCCCAGAGCGAAAGATGGTCCAGATGAGGTTGGTTCTGCTATCGACCCTTTCCCCGGGTGTGTTTCGGACCTAGACATCTCGGAGTTAACTGTTGCAGAGTTGGATGTGTTGCGGTTGCAGAAGTCTATCTCAGCTGCTTTTCTCCTCCAACACCAACTCGACCAAGGGCTTATGGGAAAGTCGAGCATCATCTCACGTTATCTATTATTCGGCAACGATATTGAACGAAATCTCTTGTATAATTTCATCTCACCAGTCTATTTCAACAGCATCCCTCTCCCACCTCTGACCACTAACAAAGACTAACCTTCACCTTCCCCTCTTTCCTCGAGCATATATGACCATTAGCATATACTAACCTTCATCTCTCCCCTCTTTCTCTCACGTAATCACTACTCCAATCTACTTTCGTGAGTTGAGCAGTCAATGTAGGTATCCGTTCGTCAATTGTACGCCCTGGTTCTCTCCCCAGCTTCGCGGGCCCACTCACGGATGCCGCACACGATGGCGTCCGTAAGGACGATAGCCACGCACGCAAAGAAAAAAACGGCGGTGACAAGGGCGACAATGACCGTGACGACGCCGGCGACGACGAGCGCAGGGACGACGCATGTGATCAAGATATCACGCGATCGTATGCAGGACTCCGTCACGATCCACCAGATGCGATTGAGGATCTCTTCTTCTGGGGTGGGCGCTGAGAGCTGGTATTTCAGCATTCCGAACTTTAGAAGGTCGTAACCGAGGACGTCCACGAACAGGCCGCCGAACGAGGTCACAAACACGACTAGGATGAACAGAAAGGGGACGTCTTCGTGGAGCGGCATCTTGGAGATGGTTGCGAAGAGCGCGGGTGTCTGGTTGTGTGTTTTTCTGTGGGGTTAAGACGGGGGGACGGGGTGTCAGGTGGGACAGACTTTTCGGCTTCTTGTAGACGGATGGGTTGATGTTGTTGGCAGTAGGCTAGAGTTGCACGGGAGGTGGCAGTGGGATCTAAATAGACTTCCGCCATCTCGGGGGGTGGGGGTTCGCCGTCGTCGATCATGCTGTGGGATGCTTTTCCTTTGTTGAGTTGAATGAAAGGCTTCATTGTTGACTGGGATGATGGAGGCAATGTCATAAAAGGGAATACTTTATTGATTGTCCATTTATGACAAACAAGGCAGGCAAAGTCATCAACGGTCTACTGTGTTGTTCCCTGCAAGGAGACATCATTGATGGATCTGCAGCGCTATTTTGGTTCTCCACCATACAGGCGAAACACGACAGAGTAGTCAAACTAGGGGTAGAGATGGACTGCGTCGAGAGTCAGTTACTTCGTTGTTCTTCTGAAATTCGCCATTGGGCAGTGTTGTTATGTTCCAGGATTAAAGGAGCTGGCACTGCTTCCTTTGTTTATATACATTATGTACTTAGAGAGTGTTGTAGTTTTCGCCTTTGTCAAATCCATTGACTTGGTCTTTCACCTAAAATTAATCCGCGTGACTTCTTCCCCCGTTTTTTTCGCGGCTCACCATTGCAGATTCAAGATTGCGGCGCTCGACCACGGCAGCGACACGCTGACCGAACCGTCTTCGGCAACCTGCAATACCTCGTTGGTCGTGACGTTCTCCAGCTTGACAGGTCGGCCCTCGTCGAGTTCGTAATTGTACGAGAACCCATCAAAGGTGATCCCCGTGATGGCGTCGCTCCCGTTGGCCATCAGTCTCTGCACGCTAACTGCTCTCGCTGCCGAGGGCAGTTGGAAGTCGAATGTCTCACTGGGACGAGGGGCGTCCGCGCCCGTGCTGTAATTATGGGCGTTCATTTGGATGATCGCGATCCGTTCCAGACGGCCATCGACATAGGCAGCGTAGGCGTTTTGGTAGATACTTCCCAGCTCAATGTCGCTGATGCTCACGCTCCCCTTTTTCAGGTCGCCTAGGAAATTCGCCACCATGATGTTGCCGTAGTATGGTGCCTTGGTGCCCCTCGATTCGATCTCTGTCTCAATGGGCTGCCAGGATGCATACCTGTAGTTTGTACCTTGGTGCATGTGGACGCGGGCTATCCCCGTGGCAGCGCAGTACAGGTTGAAATCAACTCCCCAGAGGGCTGCGCCAAAAGAGTTTGAAAGCCCGGGGGCTCCTTGATTGTATAAACTGTTGGTCTCTCCGAGGATGTATGGAAGACCGACTCCGGCCAGCAGATTAGATTCGTTTAAATGTTTGGCAACCGACAAGACTGTCGAGGTGTGATTCATCAGGGTTCCCTGCAGCGTCACGCCTGGTTGTGTTGCGCCTCCAATATAGCTGGTCACGGTCAGCAAAATGTTCTGAGATCGGCACAGAGTCCCTCCCTCACTTGTGGCTGTCAATGAAGCTGATTTCGTTATCCGCATCCAGCCCCGCGGCCCAAGTGGTCAGTAAGTTGAGGCTGTTTCCAGTGCCCGCAAAGCCCGGAGCATAGAACTTGAACTTTCCTTGACTGATCACCTCGGGACAGTTCTCTTGGACCAGTTGTCTCACAATGCGAGTCTTGTTGAGATATTCTTCGACGTAGTCACCTTCGTTCCACCAGCTGGGGCGGACGGGTCCTTGGGCACTGGTTTTGAAGAGATCCGGCTCATTTCCCAGCTGCCAATAGGCGAGCTTGTCTCCATCAAGGGCTTTACACACCAACGGGACAGTCCCAACCAAAGTTTCGTGTCCAACTGTCCCGTTCTTACCGAGGTTGAAGCCGTGAATATAGGTGATGTTGGGCCAGGTGGAGTAAGACTCGAAATAAGCAGGACCGATCGAGATGGTGGTAGGATAGTCCCTGGATCGATCAAAGTCGAAGCTCCCAATTAGAGCAAGCTCTTGGGAGGCGTCAAAAGTTGCATAGTCCCTACACTTGTTGGTGTCATGATACTGGATAGCCCTCAAGACCGACATACTGTGTATTCCCACCGACTCTGATGATGGGGTTTGATCCTTGGATCTCGCCAAGGTTGGCCAAAAGATTATATGAGAATGTGTTTGCTCGACTCGAGTTTCCTGATAGATTTCGTACTGAGATTCCCGACACAGTGTTTGCAGCACTTACCAGCAAAGTCCGGGAACGAAGAGAATTCGATCGAGAACGAGACGAAGGATTCCAGGAGGGGTTTGCTGGCATTTTCTGGAGGAGCACGGGATAGAGGAATAGCAGAGAAGGCTACCCTGAAGAAAAGGGCGCCCGCGAAGACGTGAGAGACAAACATATTGGGAGACTTTAGCAGGTTAGACGAAAGAAGGAAACAAGATCAACCGGCTGTCCAGCATTTAAACGGGCTCTCGAGCACCAGGTCGACGCCGCTGATTCTGCAGATTGAGATTGTTGGTTTCCAGGACTCCGCGGTGACGTTACTTCGGCATATCCAGAAACAGACTACCCCAGGTTTGCTAGTCCTTCGATTGGTGGTAATGGTTGCAGAAGGTAGCAGAGAGATTGCGGGGAGAGCTCCTCTGATCGGCGGCTAAGGTCGGATGTGGAAACGGAGGGCTTTATGCATTTGCCGAGAAGGGCAGTCAGGTAAGCAGCGATGCAGGTAAGGGCGAAGGCGTGAGTGAGATGAGACTAGGTAGATGGTTCTGAGCGTCGGCTAGACAGGATCATACGACAATGCCGGTTAAAATTTGACACTCCTCGATACCAAGTATATATGTGGATCACTTAACGATGAGGCTCGAGCGTTGATTGGATATGAGAAGAGGCGGACGGCCGAGCAGTGGAAGCTCCACCGTAGGATTTGCGTACGGCGGATCAAATTTGATACGGCAGAACATGTTGTATTAAAGCGCAACTTGTGACTGGAATGACGCGCCTGTCAGTCTCGGTCTCGTGCCGCAACTGGAACTGCAAAGTCCATTTTCCGGACGAAGCAATGTTTCTTTGTATCTGACAACAAGCCATTCCTGCCACCTGCCATCTTACCGCACTGCTCTTCAGAGCCCCATTACTGGCGTATCCCTATGATGATCTAGCATCCTTTTTCTAATCCCTTGCGACCACCATTCTCCCAAGATGCCTTCGCGCTCTCCTTCGAGAGGGCGCTCGCCCACCCGGACCCATACGCCGACCTCTATGCAACGCGCACCTTCACCGCCCTTCCACAATTCCGGCTCTCCTCGGCGGTCGGTCTCACCAAGAGCGCGCTCCCGATCATTCTCTCGATCACCGGCCCCTCGAGACGATCGAAATGGCCATGGGCGCGGTCGGAGCGGCAGCCGAAGCGCATCCCGCAGCAGGAGTCCCAGTCGTGCGGACAGGAGGTCGTACCGAGAGCGCAGCTACACTCGAAGCGCAA
The DNA here is from genome assembly GCA_001599775.1 of Exophiala alcalophila. NCBI lineage: Eukaryota > Fungi > Ascomycota > Eurotiomycetes > Chaetothyriales > Herpotrichiellaceae > Exophiala > Exophiala alcalophila. The sequence continues at coordinate 2,313,754 of BCHY01000004.1, forward strand.
GCAGAGGAGAGGCACGGCGGATGCAGAGCTCCAAGATTGTGGTGGAAAAGCTCACCAAGAACGTGACGGAAGCGCACCTTCGCGAGATCTTTGGGTCGTACGGGCGCATCGAATCCGTCGACCTCCCCATCAACAAGCAATGTGAGTGAGCCCCGTGATTAGTGCAAGCAGCCTCTGACGTTGAACAGTCATGACAAATCGTGGGACCGCCTACATCCTCTACGACCACCCGTCCGGCTCAGAATCTGCCATATCACATATGCACGAAGCCCAACTTGACGGTGCCGTCCTGTCTGTGAGTATCGTTCTGCCTCGCCGCGCATTCTCGCGATCGCCACCTCCGGCCCGATCATCGAGACAAGGACCACCGCCTCCACGCTACGGCCCTCCGCCCAGAGGCCCCCCGGGACCGAGATATCGAAGCCCTCCCCCAAGAAGAGGTGGTTTTGGAGGGCCGCGACGAGGCGGAGGAGACGACACTTATGTTCCACGCGCCGGGTTTTCGAGGTCTCCTTCACCGCCGAGACGGCGTCGGAGGTCTGCCTCTTACTCGAGATCGCCATCCAGAACACCACCCCGGCGTCGGGGGCCACCGGCTCGAAGTCCCCCGCGCCGAAGAGGACGTAGCCCGAGCTACAGTTCCCGAAGCCGAAGCAGTTACAGTCGCAGTAGGAGCAGAACGAGGAGTCGGTCCAGAAGCAGAAGCAGGCCCAGGTATGGGGGAAGAAGATGAAGTTGACCATTTGGAACTTCTAGCCCGTCGAGCAAGCCCGGCCCATGGCGGAGAGCGTCCTGTTGCTTTAACTTGAATTCATTCTGCACAGAGCCGTGGGGAGTGGGAGACGAGTTCGATCACAGCTGGGCGGGAGCGGGAGCAATTGACAGAGGATTGGATGAACGACTTGACGTGACTTTCTTGAGGGGCTCGCACCGGCAGGCTCTTTCAACTACAACCTACCTCATGTATGGAGTTGAGCGATACCCACGGGGCGCAACGTCTCTCTTCGCTGGATGGAGACAGCACAGCATGTTCGCGGAATGAAAAGTGATTTGTACCTGGATTCTCTTGGCTTCCTGCCATTATTGTTCTTTAAGTAGTAGTCGTACAAGTGCTGCTCATCTGAAGCTCAAGTGAGAGTCTAGAGACTGTTTGTCCCTTGCATAAAAGACTTGGCGTGTGGAGGGCGCGCCGCACGTCGCCCAGTCGCCAGTTGCCGCTCGCCGGCCGCCAACGGTCGATCCTCACGGTGAGCATCGAGTCCTCCACTGCGCGATCCATTATTCGTCCTACACTACTCGTACCGAGTAATGATGAGCAGCTTCTTTCGCCTGAGGCTCACCCATACCCATTCAACCCCCCGTCAGCGATCGCAACCGCAACCGCTCTTCTCTTCGAATCTCCGCTGGGGCCATCGTGCGAAAACACCCTCGAGCTCCAGCTCGCGCGCTACACGCCTCGCAGCGCCATCCGAATGAAAACGCGTCTCACCCCAATTGCGCCTGCCAGAGCATCCCTTCCTTCGAGCCGCCCAGCCTGACTTCCCACGCCTCTCACCCCGTCGATCGCTAGGGTTCGCCCGCGCCGATCGCCATGAGCACCGATCCCGAAACCCCCGATCTCCACGAAGAGTCGGCCATGCAAGATGAAGACCAGCTCGACAGCGAGGCCGAAGACGATGGGGTCGACGACACCGCCCTCCAGGAGCAAGAAGACGAGGAAGACAGAGCAGACCAAACGCTACAAAACGGAAAGCCGTACGCCGAGGTCGACGAGAGTACAGACTACAGCGTCTTCTCCAACCCTCCGAATCTCGCGGACATGCGCCAGAAATTCTTCGACATCGAACAACCGATGGAGATGCCCGTCGCCGACTTCGAGGCCTACTTTCCCTTCGTCGACAACATCTGGCGCAAGATGAGGTCCACCGATTCCCCACTCGATACCACTTTCAGGGCCGACTATTATGCCTGTCGATTACGGCGAGGCGCAAACCAGAAACCTCATATCCCTCGGCCAACGCCCGAAGGCAAACAGCCGCGCAAGAAAAGAGTGCGCGACGACAAGACGTGTGGCATGACGATGAAGGTGGTCTACAAACCCGGCACGCCACAGACCTGTACCATCTCGAGGGCCGTCGACTCCTTCATGAAACACTCGCATGACCTCAACTACATTGACGCGACAAAGCGCAACGCGGGCATAATGGATACCGCTCGCCGCGAAGGCACCAAAGGCTTCCTGCCGGCATCGATACATTGGAAGATGTGGGAAGAGCCCGAAAAGATGGAAGCGGCCGGTGGGAAATTCATGAAGATGTCCGACGTGCGCAACGTCCAGTATGCATGGCGACAAGAGAACCAGCAGACTGTTTTGAAGGCACACAAAGGTTTCAATCAGACGCGTGGCGGTCGACATAGGCCGGCCACGCCTCCGAGACTCATTCAGCCTCCTATGCAACCTGGTGTCTTTGGCCGACTGGAGCCGGTGAAGGCAGGCGCGAGGTCTGACAGACCCCCGGTCCCAATGGACACATTGCAATATCCACAGCATGCAAGAGGCTTTCTGGAGCAGTTTCTCCCCGGTGCAAACCCTTCCCCGGCGCGAACCCGTCCCCACGTTACGCTCACCTGGGCCAGCAGCCTTGACGGCCGGATCAGCCAGATCCCGGGCGTCCCTACTCCCATCTCTGGCCCAGAAACGAAGGCCATGACACACTATCTTCGAAGTCGGCATGATGCCATCCTCGTCGGCGTCTCCACTGCAATCGCCGATGACCCAGCCTTAAACTGCCGTCTCGCGAATGGCGTTGGCTTCGGCGGTCTGTCCTGGGATCAGCAGCCCCGGCCCATTATCATCGATCCGCACGCGCGACTGGTTATCCGTCCCGAGATGAAAGTGCTCCAGGCAGCGGCCGAGGGCCGGGGCAAGGCGCCTTGGGTCGTGGTCGCGCCCGGTGCCATGCTCCATCCAACCGCTGTCAGCATTCTCAAGGCTCACGGCGGAGAGTACTTGATGATCAATGATTATCACCCGCAATCCGGAGGCCTGAATTGGGAAGGAATTTTCCACGTCCTCAGTCGGGAGGGCATCAAGAGCGTCATGGTGGAGGGCGGCGGAGTCGTCCTGTCCGAGCTGCTGAAAATGCAGTATGCGCATCTGATTGACTCGCTCGTTCTCACGATTGCTCCCACCTTCTTTGGCAGGGCAGGCGTCATGGTGTCCCCAGATCCCGCGTTCGATCCCACAGGGAGACCAATTGCTAGCAGGCTGAGGAATGTCCGGTGGCAGCCTATGGGAGAGGCAGATGTAGTGCTTTGCGGCAATATGGGCACTCCACCTTTGCCTCCGCCGCCGCCTCCGCCTGTGCATGCGCCGCCTCCTCCGACAAATGGAATATTGGCCGGCATCGAGGAGTTTTCCAAAACCGCGCCCGAACCGCCACGTCAGGGGTCAAACCAGCCGCCTCCGCAACCGCCGCCACCAAACCAGGCACAGGGAGCAAGCCAGTCGCCCCAACAACCACCGGCCCCGAACCAGGCACAGGAAGCAAGCCAGCCGTCTCAACAGTCACCGCCACCGAACCAGACACAGGGACCAACTAGTGGCTCGTCATCGACGGAATCTCCAGCTGCAACCGCAACGACCTCCACCTGATTGTTCACGCCGTGAAATCTCGACGCGCAAAGACCAATGTATCACAAAATTCATCGGAAAGGGGAACTGGGAAAGGAAAAAAAGCAAATACTGACATAGCGGGGTCCCTCTGGGATGACGGCAGACAGAGAAGGCGGCGACACATGAACGCTATCACTCAGCGACCGAACATGGACAAGGAATTTGTCCATGATATGCGATGAGCTATGACCACGATGACTACGGCAGAACAGCGATTGGGCCTTTCACAATAGATTTACATTCGCTTCTAGAACTACAGGCGATAGGGGCGTCGACTCGGGTCGAGTTTGGGCTGGTGGCGAGGACTTGGGGGCTCGAAGATGAAGGAGTTTGTTTCATTGCATATCCCGTCAATCATCCGAGACGGTACGACTTTTACCTCGTCGCATTTTGAACCCAGACATGAGAGCTAAAGGACCACAAGAGTTAATTTTCCATCGGCAGCTTCAGCGTCTATTCCATAGCAGCTTCAAAAATACCACTGGAGTTTGAGGAACAGGCGTCCGATTCATCCGATTCCTCCGATTCTCTCACTCTACGCATTCTAACTTGGATTTATCTGCTTCGGACTGACGACCTCTTTCGAGCCTTATACGCCATCTGCAAATTTCCCCCCTCTTCAAGACAAGTTTCCGTTTATGGATGGAGATGAGGTCTTTAAGGCTGCCTCGGCCAAATATCCATCCGCAATGAGCGACCGGGGTTTCATTTGATGGGCGGAATTCTGTCCGCTACTTAACCTGCTCCGCCCTATCAATTTTGGGCATGGAGAGCAGGGTTGTTGATGACGCGTATTGATTTGATATAATAGGTCTGGTTTGGACGGTGAGCCTCGTGAGCTTTCCGAATTCAGTGGACGGGGAAGATGCAAGGTGTTGAGAGGATGAATGCCAATTTATAAAAGCAAGCGGGGGCCTCGTCGCAGCAAAGACCGGATCAGAAGCAAAAGAGAGAGAAAAGCAAAAGGATGTCACTAACACACGCTCAGATCCAGTTCAGAAACATCACGATCCCAACATCAGCCGATGCAGAGCGAAGCAGTCCGTCGCATCAGCATGTGTCTCTGAACATCCGATACTACAAACCCACGACGCCGAACCCATCCCTCCCAACCCTCATCCTCCTCCCTTTCTGGGGCGGTTCGGCAGCGACGTTCGACAACGTCCTACTCGAATTGAGCTCAGCCCAGCCGTCCACCACCTGCATCGCCGTGTCGTATCGGGGCACCGGATCGTCGTCGAAGCCCGCGGCGCCAGAAGACGAGCCTCGGAACCACGACATCCCCGTCCTCGCGGCGGATGTCCTCGGTCTCCTCGCCAGCGACGATGTCGAGGACCTTTTCCCGTCCCGTGGCCCGGGCCCGGTGCGGCGCCGCATCATCGTCTGCGCGCATAGCATGTCCGCCAAAGTCACATGGGAGATTCTGCGCCTTCTTTACCTCCTCCCGGCCACGGCCATGGTCGCGGTTGAAGGCGTGATTCTCCTCGCACCGGCGCCGATCGGCCCGCTTGAATTCCCGGCGGAGGCGCGAGAACAGCAGCTCAGAGCGTACGCGACGATTGAGAGCGCGACTTGGACGTTGAAGAATGTGCTCACCTCAACCTCTACCCCGTCCTTGAAGGGCTTGAAGGGCCTGGATGATGATCTCATCGGGGCTTTGGCGCGTGATTGTGTCGGTATGAGTCCCGGCGCGAAGAAAGGATGGATCGAGTATGGCATGAAGAAGGATTACACCGACGCTGTGAGACGCGTGGGCGAGGCTCTGGCGGCGTCTGGGGTGGACGAGCTCAAGGGAAAGGGCAGGATGAGAGTAAGAGTGCTCGTGGGCGAGGAGGATCAAGTTGAGACGGTGCAGAGGGTGCGGGCTCAGACGGTGGATGTCCTGCGAGGCATGAACGGGTTTGATGTCGAATTCAGCGCGGTTGCGGGATCTGGACATCTGCTTCCCGTCGAGGCTCCTCAGGAGGTGGTTGTCGAGGTGGGAAAGATGTTCTCAAGCCTGACATGAAGGAGCCGGTGGACTGAGCCTCGTGAAATGGAGAATATGGAGAAAGTAAAAGTACGAGAGTACCTGTCTCACAGTCTCAATGCCCCAGCCTCGCCAGTCTCAGCCCTGCGCCAATATAATAATACTCCACCGTTATTTCTCCGGCGGATCTCTAGTGCCCCAAGATGTAGTTTTCCAAGAGTGACAATTGGTGACAATAATGACCGACGCCACCATCAGCCATCAACCGTGCACCGTCCAGGATCCTATACGAGCGACAGGGATATCACGAAGCGACTCGCCTGGCATGATACTGGCAATCCTGGCCTGTGTTGGCCCATTCTCATTCGCCTTCTCCTGGTACAAATGTCAACACCTGCTGCCGCTCTTCCAAAATGAAAGGCATGTCAAACTCGACTTTTCACCAAACGAATTGTCCGGTCTCGATGTCACGATTGTTTTGGCCGTGCTCCTGCTAAGATCAATACTACAATCTATCCGTTCAATATGGAAGCCTCCCCGCAAACCCGACATGAAGAGCGTCTCATTGACGATGCCGCTTCGCACGACGACACACGATCTCGGTGCCTATGCAGAGGCTGTAGGGACGACGGCCAACAATGACCAACTATGGAACGGCCCTCTCCTTCTCCTTTATCTCTCTGCTCTAACGGAACCGGCTATGCTGTTGCTCCTCGCACATCGTTACTGCAGTGTTCGCCCGCTGGGTTCGGTCAACGTGAGGAACCGCTTGGAGCTTCTGAGGCCGGATCTATGCGATGCCCGCAACTTGGATTCCCTCCGAGGGGGATATGTCCACGCAAGTCTTTCCGAAAACATACGCACCGTCAAACGCGGGTACGAGGTCGACCTGCAAGTCAATCTGGATGTGCCGAGTGACCGGCCAGGCGAGTCGATCACGATATTCCGCCAAAACTTCACCATCTTGCAGTCGGCAAAGGTGCAACCTAATCCGTTGTCAAAACCTCTAGATCCAGGCGATGCAACAGAGCCGAATTGGTCACAGCCGTCGTCATTTGCGATCCAATCTAATGACCCCGCGTCTTGGGCCAGAATCTGCAAAGATTACAATCCAATTCACACCTCGACCCTCGCTGCGAAGGCCTTTGGGTTTCCAGGTAAACTGGCCCACGGTAATCACATCGTAGCCAAAGCTATGCTGGCTGCCCACGATATCCCGAACAGCGCGGGACCGTTGTGGATGGAGGTCAGCTTCAAACGTCCTGTGATCGTGCCTGCTCAGCTGGACATTATAGTCGAGACCTCAACTTCCGAAAGGGATGGCTCGTCCTTCCAGGTGCTGAGGAAGAGTAAAGTGTGCATTGAAGGCAAAGTGGGCAGCTTCAAGTAAAAGGCAGCGAAACGAACGCTGACTAATCTGGCGATGGATTTGCATCTCCTGACAGAGAAGCTGCGATCAAAAGCTGGACGGAACTTCGCCGTCAAAAGCGTGCGATCAGCGTCCCTCTCGAGGAGCTGGCAGTGACGAATCTGACGATATTGCAACACGAAAATGCAAGGGTAAGCAGTCGACCGCAGCGGAACAAGCCGGCTTCAAGCCCTCGAGGTTTATTATCCAGCGCTGCCGCTGCGTTCGTTCCTGGGACCTGGGACCTGGGACCTGGGACCTGGGACCTGGGACCTGGGACCTGGGACCTGAAGCGAAGCGAATCGGGCTCCTCGTTGGCAGTGCTTTTAGCCGTGCTCGCGATCTGCAAAGCGGCACGGGCTGGCGGCTGGGCCTGCAAATTTCTCAACGTTTTCGCCCTTTGTTATCCCATACAAGTCTGAGAGGAGGCCTGAGCACGATCCGCGCGCGCGAACTTTCTCGGGCCCATCGCGCCAACGTTTGGGCGCGAGATCGGAGGCGGGGAACGTGGAAGGGAATAATATCTATCTTCGATCTACGATCTCCAGCTCCGACTTTTTCTCTCTCGTCTTTCTACACATTCGCACCGCTCTCTCCCACTTCGATCAGGCCCAGCTCGATTCTCCCCCATCCCCGGAGGTTACTGCAAGGCTGGGCTCGGTCTCTTTCTCAGCTCGCAAAATGTCATTCATCCTCGCATACCGGAGGCCAAAGGCCAAACTGGCCCAGGAAAGAGCGCGCGCGCGAAGACCGAGTGTCCCCTCACCTCTTGATGAGCACACAGCACACCGATGGAAGCCGCCGACTCTATTGAAGTGGGAAGATCTACCCAGTTGGTATCAGGACAACCACTTCACACGGTCGGGCTACCGTCCCGTATCAAACTCATCTGTCACCTGCGTGCTTTCGTTGACCCACCTCCACAACGAGTCCGTCAACATCTACACGCACCTGATCCCCGCCGTCTGTCTCACCCTCGCGCAAGCCGTTCTTTATCGCGGCATCAGCTACTTGTACCCCGAAGCGACTCTCGCGGATCACTTTGTCTTTGGCGTCAACGTCACGGCGGCCATCGCCACGATGCTGCTCTCGAGCTCCTACCATACCATGATGTGCCACTCCCAGGAGGTCGAAAACCTCATGCTCCGCGTCGACTATGTCGGGATCCTGACCCTGATCCTGGGCAGTTTCTTCTCTGGAATCTACGTGGGGTACTACTGCGAGCCGGTCCTCCGCTGGGTATATTGGACGATGATCATCTCCCTTAGCCTTATCACGTCGGCGCTGGTCCTCCACCCCCAACTACAAGGTCTGAAATATCGAGGCCATCGCACCACTGCTTTTATTCTCACCGCACTCTCGGGGTTTGCGCCCATCATCCACGGATTGATTCTTTACGGCTGGAGCGAGATGTGGGTTCGTTCGGGCATGCCGTACTGGTTTCTCGAAGGGCTAGTCTACGGCATCGGCGCATTTTTCTTCGTCACTCGTATCCCGGAGTCGATCTGGCCGGGAAGATTCGACATCTGGTTCGGCTCGCACCAGTTCTTCCACGTCTTTGTCGTCCTCGCGAGCCTGGTGCATATGTACGGGGTGTGGTCGGCGTTCGACTGGAGTTACGAGAATCAAAGAGTTTGTCCGGCGAGGAATTTCTGAACACATGCTGACTGACTTGCAACTTGCTCAGCAAGCGATACACGTGCGACTTTTTCACCATAGAAAAAGCATTGGACTCGATTGGCATTTGGGCATCGCACAGAAGATGGATTCTATGTTGGGGATTTTTGGCTCTATATACAACAACGGTCTAGATCGCCCGCAACAAAGACACATCCTCCTCAGTCAGTGAACTTTTTCAGATTCGCCGGGCCCGCCTCCTGAGCGCTTTTCTTCGCCTGCTCCTCGCCGACCTCGTCAAAGATGTCGTGACCCCAATGAACGGGAAAGTTGAACCGCTTGTGCCTCTCAAGCGCGTCCAGCTTCTTCATGGCGTCCTCGGGAAGCACGGCATCTTGGAAGTTCCCCTGGATTCTCTTCTCGGTCACGCTCTTGGGGAGCGCCACGGTGCCGCGCTGGACGGCCCAGCTGACGAGGACCTGACCCGGGTCCAGACCCAGGGATTTCGCGACCGCGTGGACCTCTGGGTCGTCGAGGGTCTTGGGCTCGCCGGTTGTGTTGTTCCCCAGGGGACTGTACGCTTGGATCAGAATTCCCTTGTCCTTGCAAAAGTCGTATAGCTCTGTTTGCTGGAGGTAAGGATGGGCTTCCACCTGGTTGACGGCGGGGACGACCTTGCAACTCGAGAGGAGCTCCTTCAATCGGCGGATGTTGAAGTTCGAGACTCCAATGGCCCGTGTCTTACCCGTCTTGAGCAGCGCCTCCATCGCCTTCCACGTCTCAACGAAAGGCACGTCGGCCAACTTGAAGACGCCCCTGTCGTCCAGAGGAAACAGACGATCCCCCGACGCAAAGGCGACCGGCCAATGCATCAGATAGAGATCCACATAATCAACGCCCAGATCCTTCAGCGATTTATCCAGTGCGGCTTCGACATCCTTCGGGTCGTGTTTGGTGTTCCACAGCTTCGTCGTGATGAAGATGTCCTCTCGTCGCACACCGCTCTTCTGAATGCCCAAGCCCACCTCCGTTTCGTTCTTATAGATGGCCGCGCAGTCCAAGTGTCGGTAGCCGGCTTTCAAGGCGACCTCTACAGCCCTCTCGACCTCGTGCGGTGCGGCCTGCCACGTCCCGAATCCGACGGCAAGGATCTTTGCGCCAGTGTTCAAAGTGAAGCTCCGGTTGAGTGCCATTTTGTTTTGTTTTTTTGGCTTCTGGATTCCGTTTCAAATTCTATCTCTGTCGTCGAGGAATGGAATCTAGTCGCGAGTGAAAGGGAAAGAATGGCCGGCAATCGGAGTTGGCACACTGTCTGTCCTTTTAAGAAAGCGATCACTGCTCAGTACAGAGTATTGCGTGCGCCATGCCCCCCATCGTCAGGGGCCTGGCGGCACTCGTCACTCGTGGGGTCGTGGCAAGTGATCGGCTTTGGGGCGACAGTGACCGGGGCGGGGCGGCATTGACCGGTGTCTGCCCCGGTGCATTTCCAGACACTTGCTGTTCCGACGGAGAAGATTCCGTGAGCCGAAGAGGATTCATCATCAACCTTCACCCCCGCCTCCAGGTTTGCCGGGATCCCTCCGGAAAGAACACTCGCGGAGTGTCCCCCTCTTCCTACGGAGCCTTCCCATCACAGACGCCATGCAAACCTACCTGCTACTCTTTTCTATTTTTCGACCATGATGGATCCATACAAGCAACTCGCTTCGTCGGAGAACGATACGTTGCCCTCCAGTCCACCGAAGAGGCGCAAGCTCAAGCATCCTCGCACCTCCCGGGCCTGCAATTTCTGTAGAAGGTGCGTGTCTTGTCTCCGTCCCGTTGATCTTGTTCCAGCCGTGGTACGGGTTACGATTACGGGTGGAAGACCCTGCTGCCGGCTACCTCCCGCTGGCATAATGATCTTTTAGCTGACTCGAATGAACGAATGATTGCAGACGAAAGGTGCGATGTTCGGGGACTCAACCTTGCGACTATTGTCAGGGCGAGGGAGTCCTATGTCAATACGGGGATGGAGTGGCCAGACCCAGACCGGGCCCACGGCAATCGGTAGAGAGTCATACGGATCAACAGATCTCTCCGTCGACAGTGAGATATGCCCCGGCCGATGATCGAAGCCCTCTTGCACCGGCACTTCCACCACCGCCGCAATGGTCTGCCCCTCGAGACCATTCGCCTGGGCCTCATGGTCCTCGACGGACCTCCCTGGACCCGCCCCAGACCTTTGCGGAGGGCCAACACATCGGTCCGACGGCCGGTGTGTCCTTCCTCTATCACGCATGGAACAACCGCAACAACTTGAACGAGGCCGGCGACGGCGAAGCAGCAACGTCAGCAGCCTTGCCTTCTGCTCCGCTAACATGCCACGGAGACGCGCCTCCGATGAAGGTCCGTCAAGACCTGCCACTGCCCACGCGGGACGAGGCTGCCGTGCTCCTGGAACGTTATTTCCGATTCGGCACTCCGACATATCGATTCCTGCACCGCCCGTCGCTTGAGAAGTGGACGTCTCAGCTGCTGACGGGCTCGGGCTCGGGCTTGTCGATGCCTCAAGCGGCGTGCGCCTTGCTGGTCTGCGCCCAGTCGCTTCTTTATATGAGGGAGGGCAACAGATACCTCGATGGCGGAGATGATGACTTGAATCGAAGTAGATTCTGTAAGCGAGTCCCCAAGTTTGATCAATGACTGATCTTTCGTTTCGTTCCTGTTTCTGACTCTTTTCCTGTCTTTTGCAGACTTCGAAAAGGCCAGGTCACTTCTCCACCAAGAACCGGGCCCTGCTTCAGTGGTAAGCGTACAGGCTCGACTTGCCATGTGTCTCTACCTCCTCAGTACCTTCCGGATCAACGAATGTCGCTTCTGCTTCAGTCTGGCTTGCACCATCTTGACCTCTCTTGGCTTGCACCGGAAAACCTCGACATCAGCGCATAAGCTGGACCTAGTGACGCTGGAATCACGCAAGCGAACATTCTGGTGCGCCTATGTCCTGGACGACTACCTCAGCGTCATGCTGGGGAGGCCCCGAATGCTGCGCGATGAAGACATCGACCAGCCCTATCCCCGAAACATCGACGACCAAGATCTCCTGTCATCGGAATCCCCGGAAGATCTTCCCCTGCACGGCAATCTCGAAGCCTTCATCGCCCACGCCGACATGGCGAAGCTGATGGGCCGCAACAGCGACCTCCTCTACCCGATCCAGCCCCTGACCGAAGACCAAGTGCTAGAGCGGACCAACGAAATGCTCGAGGCGGTTTGGAAATGGCGAGATTCGCTACCGGACTTCCTCAAGCCTCGCGACAGGACACTTACGGGAGAACGCACCTTCGAACGGCAGAATACAGTGCTCAAACATGCCTACGCCCATCTACGCATCCTCATCACTCGACGCTGTCTGCTGGCTGATTTCAGCCGTCTCGGACGCAGCAGCAACACCACCACCACCAGTTCAACAACGACAGACGACCGAGCATTCATCCCAATCAAAGAATGCTTCTCAGCAATCATGACAATCCTAGACGCGACATCCGACCTGAGCGCCCGCCACACCTTCTACCAAGCATTCTGGTTCACGCAATACATCACTCTAGTGGCGATATCGACGCTCTACGTCTTCATCATCCAATACAGCCGTGCGCATTTACCGCCGAATCTCTTCCCCGAAGGAGAGGCCGAGATTGAGACGTATTTTTCCAAGGCAAAGGCTTGTCAGGCTCTTTTGACGGACTTGGCGCCCGAGGGGAGTCAGGCAAGAAGGCATTGGATGTTGCTTGATCGGTTGAGGGCGAGGGCCGAGAGGGATGCGGCGAGGGCGGCGGCGGGGAGGAGGAGAACTGAACAACGGATGGTCTCGTCGGCGATGGGGACGGCGTATCCACCTGCACTGGGTGCTAACAGGGGCGAGGCTATCGTGTCTACGTCGACATCTCCTTCGACCCTGACACTTACTGGCACGACAATGGCGCAGGCGCAGACAGATCCGGATCACAGAATGAACCCTGCTCCTTCCACAGCAGCAGAGACAAGTCAACCCGGCAGTCGTCCCCTCGACCTTAACGACGTCAGAACGACCACCGTCGTGAACGGAGCCAAGGTCCCGCCAGATGACGACCCAGGCATGATACTGAGTCAGGGACAAGGAGAATTCACCCCTTCGCAGGAGGACGACTATATGTTCCAGAACTTACTCGGATGGGGATGGGAGAATTTGGACATGGTTGGCTTCCCTGGTGATGGGGATGTTTTTAGTTTCGAGTCATGAGCATATGTTGAGTACCATAATCGTTACGACGTGAAATCGGAAAAAGGTTGGATACCCCGTCTGCGTAGGGAGTATATCCCGTTCCGTCGGCTCACGGAAGTCGATCCTTAACGTGGTGTATGGCGGAGAGTTTCCACCTCAAACTCAAAGTCCGCTCCGTCATTACGGGACCAGGGGACCGGGGGCCCGGGTTGGTTGGATGTCAACCTCAACCTCATCCCTCGTTCCTCCTAAGGGTAGGAGGAGTCCGTATGACGATCTAGACGGCACCTCTGTCTCCTCTCTCCCGTTGGTCGTCGTGGAGTGGTATGTGGAAAGTCAAAAGGCATGGCACAAAAACTCGCCTTCTTTCCCGGATGCTCGCATGCACGCATACATGCCGGTTGAATAGCCGTCTGTGGAGTCTGGGACGCCTTGAAGGGCCTTGAAGATGCTGATATTTGTGGATTAATCTTGATCTGGGTCCACGCCGGGGTTCATGCGAGGAAAGCATGTTTCTAGTCTGATATAAGACGGCCACGTCGAAGTTCGCTTCCAACAGACCATCTATCACGACCCGACTGACGCATCATTTCGAAAACACAATCGCTTCACAAATGGCGGCTGTCGAGATGGCATCATCATCATCGCCATTGTCATCAATCCCAAAAGTCGACTCGACCTCCTCTTCTTCGACGGCACAACCACCTACACCACCCTCGTCACCACCGCTTCCGTCTCCTCGAACAATCACAGAACTCATCTCGTCAAAGGCGCGAGTTCTCCCAGATGAGCCTATCCTCGGCTACCCGTCCCCATCCCCGTCCTCATCCCAGGGTGGCGAATACATCGAGTACACATACTCAGACCTAGATGTATTCTCATCCCGAGCGGCACGGTTATATTCCCGGACCGGGCTCCTCCCCTTGCCCCCAAGAAGAGAGTCGAAGCAAGAAGCAGCACAGGTAGTCGCCCTACTAGGTCCCTCGAGTCTGGAATATGTCTTTACCGCATTGGCACTGTCGAGGTTGGGGTTCACGGTGCTGTTTCTTTCCACTCGGCTTTCGGAGGCTGCGTATCTGTCGTTACTGAATGCCACGGGGTGTAGGCATATCGTTGTTGATGCTTCGTTGAGGAAAGTCGCGCGTGCTTTGGAGGAGAAGGAGGAGGGGCTGAATGTTGTCGATATCCTGGATAAGAGCGAGCTCATGGTCGATGTCGACGACGAGGGAGGAGACGAACTCGACGTCCTGAAAAGTGATTGGGATATCGACGAACAAAGCACCAAAGTAGCCTGGATCATCCACTCATCCGGCTCGACGGGATTCCCAAAACCCATTTACCAAACGCACCGAGCCGCTCTCCGAAACTACGAGAACAACATGAACATGGTCGGATTTTTGACTCTTCCGCTCTTCCATGCCCACGGTCTCAGTTCCGTCTTTCGCGCAATCACCGCCGTCAAGAAGATATACATGTACGACGCGACACTCCCGCTGACGAGCCAGAACCTGCTGCAATGCCTCTCGCGATACAAGTTCGAGATCTTCTATGGTGTCCCTTACGCGCTCAAGCTTCTGGGGGAGACACAGCAGGGCATCGACGCCCTCGCGGCCATGAAGGTCGTCATGTTTGGAGGCTCGGCTTGTCCGGATGCCCTGGGAGAACGGCTGGTCGGCCGGGGAGTCAACCTGATCAGCCACTATGGCACCACCGAGACAGGTCAGCTGATGACGTCGTTCAGGCCGGCCGGGGACACGGCGTGGAACTACGTGCGGGAACATGAGCGGTTGAAACCGTACCTGAGGATGGAGGAGCGAGGCGGGAACCTGTTCGAGCTCGTCGTGCTGGATGGGTGGCCGTCCAAAGTGGCGACGAACCGTGATGATGGCGCGTACGCGACCAAGGATCTGTTCGAGCCGCATCCTTCGATCGAGGGGGCGTGGAAGTACTCGGGACGTCTGGACGATACCATTGTGTTGATGAACGGTGAGAAAGCCATCCCCGTCGGCATGGAGCAGGCCCTTCGTCACCACGAGCTGGTGAGAGAGGCCGTCATGTTCGGTGAGGGAAAGAGCCAGGTCGGGATGGTAGTCATCGCATCTGGGTCGGCGTCAACCATGAACTCGCAGGACCTGCTCGACGCTATCTGGCCCACAGTTGCGGCAGAGAACAAGCCTTTGCCTGCCTATGCGCAGCTGGCCAGGGACATGATCAAGGTCATGCCAGCGGACACGCCGTATCCGTCGACGGACAAGGGCACCGTGATGCGGCAAGCCTTCTACCGAACCTTCCAGCAGGAGATTGACGACATATACCACCAGGCCGAGTCGAGGTCTGCAACAGGCACTCTTGAGCTACCAGAGCCAGAGCTGCGGAGATTCCTCCGCCAGAAGCTGCTTGAACTTTCTCCCCAGGACGACGACATGTCGTTGCTCACCGATGACACCGACCTGTTCTCCCTGGGCGTCGACTCGTTGCAATCGACGAGGCTGCGAGCGACAATGTTGAAGGAGATCCAACTGAACGGCAACTCTCTTCCGCAGAATGTCGTCTTTGAGAACCCGACCATCGCCAGGCTGGCAGGCGCCATTCTGAGCTTCCGAGAAAACAAAACCATCGAGACAAGGGACGTGGTCAGGGAGATGGAAGAGCTCGTGGAAAAGTACAGCCAGTTCCCCCAGCACGTTCCACTTCCCAGAGCGTCGACCGAGACCTGTGTTGTCGTCACGGGAGCGACTGGATCGCTGGGAGCTCATCTAGTGGCACAGCTTGTCCATCGCGACGATGTTTCGGAAGTGTGCTGTCTCGTGCGCGCAAAGTCCCAGGAATCTGCTCGCCAGCGCGTCATCAAGTCGATGCGGGAACGAGCAGTCTGGCACACTCTGACCCTTGAGAAGAGACGGAAGATATCTTGCTATCCAGCTGACTTTTCAAGACGGGACCTTGGACTGCACGAAGCGTTGTATGCGGATCTCTCGTCGAAGATCACCACTCTCGTTCACTGCGCGTGGTCCGTCAACTTCAACAAGAATCTCAGCAGCTTCGAGGCCGATTGCATCGCCGGTGCGCGCAACCTGATTCTTCTCTGCCTGTCCGCCCAGCAACCCGCCCCGGCATCCTTCAATTTCTGCTCCTCTGTCTCTACCGTAGCCAGCACACCAGGCAATCTCGTGCCAGAAGCACTCCCGCAGAGCTTCGCATGTGCCCAGGGGATGGGCTATGCGCAATCAAAGCTCGTCACCGAGCATCTTGCCGCCCATGCCGCGCGTCAAACCGGGATGCGAGCGCGCGTTCTTCGCGTTGGACAGATCATCGCCGATACAGAGCATGGCATTTGGAACGACACCGAGGCGATCCCGTTGATGCTACAGGCTGCCACAACCATTGGGGCACTTCCCGCTCTCGACGAGTCGCCACGCTGGCTGCCAGTCGACACGGTTGCTTCGGCCATGATGGATATCTCCCTTTCGTCAACGACACATGATGTCTTCAACATCGTCAATCCTCGCACATTCCACTGGGCGAGGGATCTGCATCCGGCTCTGCGTGCTGCCGGACTTTCCTTCACAGAGGTCGGTCAGAGGGAGTGGATTCGCAGGCTCCGAGCCTCAAACCCTGATCCGGAGGCCAACCCCACCATCAAGCTGGTCGAGTTCTTTGCCAGCAAGTACGACAACGACACGACGAAGCGGAAAAGCCTGGAGTACAAGACGGCCACTGCAGAACAAATCTCGCCCGCTCTGGGTAGGGCATCAGCCTTGTCGACGGACCTGGTGAAGAAGTTCGTGGACCATTTCCTGAAGACGAGTTGGGTGCCAAAGAAGACACGGACAAACGAATCCGGCAAGAGTCGTCTGATTGTTCTCTCAGGCCCTAGCGGCGTTGGCAAGAGCACCATTGCTGCCCGGCTCGCCGAATCTCTGGCATGTCCAGTGATAGAAGGAGACTCGGTGCACGACGCGATTGCGATCGCGAAGATGACACAGGGGATCCCTCTGACATCGCTGGACAGGCAGATCTGGTTGAATCGCATCAAAGTCGAGGTTCTTGAGCGAATACGAGCAACTCACCTCGTCATCGCGGGGGAGTCTGAATCGACTGAGCAGGGTGGAAGAGACATCGTCTTGACATGCTCCGCCTTGGCCCGCTCACACCGTGACGCCTTGAGAGATATTCTCTCTGAAAACGAGGACCAGAGCGGCTCCGGCTTCAGCCCGTCGATCGAAACCGTTTTCGTGGTGTTGCAGGCGACGGAGGAGGAGCTGTTGCGACGTGTGGGGGACCGAAAGGGGCATTATATGAAAGCCAATATGGTGAGGAGTCAACTAGAGGCCATCAAACCGCCTGGTGTGGAAGAAGTGGACGTATACCCTGTAGACTCGGAGATGGAGGTTGAGCTGGTCGTCGCCGAGATTTTGGCTTCATTGGAGAAGTAGGAGTTTGACCAGATCGTACTCGTGGGGGTTTCGTTGCAGAGAGGAAAAGATCACGGCAGAATTTCTGAAAGAATTGGATCCATCGGCTGATCCATCGGCTGATCCATCATAATAAATATTCACTCAGTCTCGTCCATCAAGAGACTGAAGCTGTTTGTGCTCCGCGCAGTCGGAGTCGTGCCCGTCTTTGTCCGTTGTCGTTCTCTCTTCCGCTTCTTTCTCGGGTTCTCATACGCCAGGGTCCCGTTCTCCTCGTTTCCCTGATCATGAGTTTCGATGCCTTCGGTACTCTTCTCTCCCAAATCCGTGGGGATGACTCCAATTGCATCTTTCTCCCCAGCCGGCTGCTCACCTTCGAGCATCTTCCTGAACTGCACGATTACGCTGTTCCGCACTGAGAGGTCCAAGCCACTCACATGTCGTCGGAGGGCGGGGATGTCGAGAAATATTCCTGCTATCTCGGGCATGGTCTGCAATACTGTGTGTAGATCTCGGAGAGCCTTGAGTAGTTCGGAGTCGAGGTTTGAGCCAGCGCAGCTGAGGCTTTCCAAGACATTTCCCGTAAACTGGCTGAGCATGCGCAGGGAGTAGAGCACTGCATGGAGATTCGCAAGAAGATGCGTGTCCTCCCAGGTCATTCTTGTGACTGCGGTCGATTTGGATTTGAGAGCGGACTGACTGGCCAGTCCGAAGAGGTGGGACATCTGCAACCATGTCGGCGAGGGTTTGTCAAGTTTCAGTTTGGTCTGTCGAACAACGTGAGCAGCGAGGATGTACCAATTCATGACCGCGTCAAAACCAGGAGAGCTTGAGGTGAAGTATGCTTCAATGCTCTCCAATAGTTCCGCAGATTTGTCGACAATATCGTGCCTGCTTGACGGAGAAATGACAGCGGACGCGATTCTTTGTCCCTTCCTCGCATGTTCCGTAACAGTGGGAGATTGAACAGCGGAGGGCGATATGTTAGAGATCAGGAAGGAATACGCGAGTCGTCGAATGTCCGCTCCATATGCCCATGAGGAGTCGCGGGAAGGGTCTTCCATGATTGGTGTCAGATGAATGGTCGACGAGTGTGAGATGTTGACAACTAGCTCGGCATTTCGTGGATCAGTCCCATTTAGCGGCCTGTGAGAGTCCAACTTCGGGGATGCCAAATATTCTTCCGTGAACGCCGTATACTCTGCATGGAAATTGTTCAATCTAAGCGCGTCTTTCGCTCGCTCTTGAATGGTTCCAGTTGACGCGCTGGAGTCAAGCGAGCGCTCGAAACCGAACCTGAGCAAGGAGGGAACCTTGAGCCTCGATGCGATATGCTGTGGATGAAGAGACAAAGCTGTGATGTCTGGGTCTCTCTGTAACGCTGTTCTCTTCTTCTCAATGGAGTGGAGCAAGATGACACTGTTGTCTGTTCCGATATCATGAACGGGGAGGTCGGAGTCATTTGTCAGGATCGCGACACCGGACTCCCTCGCCCTCGCAGCGCAGGCACAGAAGGTGTCCGCCTCTCCAGGAACAACGTGAACTTGATCCTCCCATTCGCTTCTCCGAAGGGACTCAATGACACTCGCGACCATGAAGGGCGGGGCAAGAGGTGTTGCCTTTCTTGTCGACAATGGAGGTATGTTCCAAAGCACCTGCTCGAAGTCGAGATTCTGCGGGCGCTCGGAGACAACTGGGAAGTCGGGATACAGTTTCCGATATGTCTCAAGCTGCTGCCGGAGCTTCTCCATTCGGTCAAGGCGTATGTGACGCTTTGATCTGGGGAGTGCGCCATCGAAGAAAATATGTTGGATGGCAATGCCCCGAGATTGGAAGTCGTTGAGTAGATGAAGAATACAAGCATTGATCTCCGCGTACGATGGGACGAACGGCGAGGTGCTAACCGAGCTCAAAGACTGGTACAACAGCAACTTGTTGTATACGAAGTACACAAGAGAAGGCCCGTCGATCACCAGACTATCAATCGTCCCGGTCGACTCACCAAGGACGACTGATTCGGCGTAAGGCAAAAGGTCTTGGGACAGCCGCGGAATCCCCATGATTGACAAGAGAAGTTATCCATTGCAGGAGCGATGATCAATGTGCTTGAGGGATCATAGCGTTCTCTATTGCCCAGAGATACAAGTGATTTGAGTGCGAGAGTGTGAACAGTAGATCTGGAAATTTGAAGTCGATTTTAAGCTGCAACTGAGAGCGTATTTGCTTCACCGAAGAATTTGCTATCTGGAGGTTAAATATCCGCCGTAGCCCTCTTCCTCGATTTTGCCCCTTAGCGACGCGAAGAGTTGATATATCGTCGACCACCGCGTGGTTCTACCGTCAAAGAGAATTGGTACTGGCTCATCGCCTTCATCTACGCACTCCTGATGTGAACAGGGTGTAGCCACATCTTTGCCGAGAAATGGATTGATTCTAACAGTGACCCGTCCCAACTGGCCATCACCTCAAAGCCGGCGACGCTCAGTGAACACCATTAACGACGGCCCGAACCTGCTCAAACTCATCGTCAAATACTTCCTCAGTATGTCTCTCGGCATCAAACTGGTGGATCCAATCTTCACGTGGAAATTGCACCGATTTCGGGTTTTCCTTGACCTTGTCCCAGTCTGCTTTGTGCCACATATCACGGGTCGTTTCACCAGTCTTCTGTACTGCTTTGACTCGGTCATATCTGCAAATGGTGTCAAAATGTAAGTCTCTCCACAGGGTTGCCTCTCGAGACGTCCTCACCTGATTCTTTGGTATGTCCGAACGGCGTCTGGAACTTTGCTCTTCCCAGCGCGTCTGAGGCAGATGGCAATTGTGACACCGTCCTCCATTGCTTGGGTCGCCCCTTGTGCAGATGTCGGTAAAAATGGGTGTGCAGAGTCTCCTAGCAAGGCGATTCGGCCTCCTTTGCTGATCCATGTTGGTAGAGGATCTCGGTATACCAACTTCCAGTCGACGAGGGCGCTTTCTGGTGTCTTGGAAACAATAGTCTTGCAAAGCGGATCCCACCCCTCGAAGACTTTGTACACGTCTTCCAGCTTGCCCGGGAATGACCAAGACTCATCGATGTCCGCTTCATCCTGCAAATCAAATGTTTAGCTGGGTTTCCTACAGCCATGTGCCTTGCACCTACTTTATGTGTCAATACCCAACAGCAATCGCTTCCGTTCTTGATGGTTGAAAAGAGGAAATGAACGTCTTGGCCAATCCAGCCGTTGAAGGTATCACCGTTCTCGCAGAAGTGCTTTGTTCTGGGATCGGCAATCATATCGGTGTTGGGAAACCTGCACCCAGTCAGCTTTACGGTGGATGTCCACCACGCACGCATCTTACCAAGCGCGAAACACTGCATATCCACTGCTTTTGGGTTTGTCGACATAGCCCAGAACCAGCTCTCGAGCCTTTGACCTGACTCCGTCTGAGCCGATCACCATGTCGCCAAAGACCTGTCTAAGTTCAGCAACACACCCTCCGACCCGGGGATGAACACGTACCTTTTCACCTGTGGAGAGTTCGATGCCCGCTCGATCTTCTTCTTCGATGTATTTCTCCACCCTCCTACCGAGGTGGATGGGGATCTTCAGGTCATCCCTGGCATAATTGAAGATGACCTCGTGCAACTCTCCCCGATGGCCGTTGAAGACTGGAGCGTCCGGATTCGCAGGCGGCGTCTTTTGAGTAATGATGTGCTCGCCGGTATACTTGTGGATTTTGAATCCATGGTTGACCAGATCAATGCTCAAAGTTCTCATTTTCTTCGCGATGGAGCCATCGACGCCCCACCGCCGAAAGATGCGTCCAGCATTGGCCCCGAACGAGATGATATCTCCAAGCTGTTTGAGAGCAGGAAAAGACTCGTATATCTCGACTTGATGGCCCTGTCGATGGCACTCTATTGCGGCTGTTAGACCGCCGAACCCTGCTCCGAGTCAGCAAGGAAGACTTCTGTTTCTGGTACAATGATCCTCTTGCCTGCTCCGACGATAATCACGCCGACTCCTGTTCTCGACTTCACAAATGGTTCCTCCGCTGACATAATCATCTTGTCAAATGGCGTCGGTCTCTTTCCTCGAGTTCCAATATGTCCGGGACACAAGTCCGTTTTCGAGCAGAGTAAACGAGACGAAAGAATCTCTCTTGAAGCTGGGAGAACATTAAAATGTCCGGAGGGCTTTCAATGCAGCAAGCCTTCCTTTTTGATGATGGACCCGGCGGCGACGATGAAGCCCCACGAGAGCCTGGCGGGTTCCTACCAACGCCTGCTGTCTGGATACTATACGATACTTTGTGACTTGGAGAGGCTTGGGCGTGGGCTTTCTCCAACAGAATTGCCAACTGCCGACCCCATGCCATGCCATGCCATGATGCTCTTCATGCAATGTACCGAAATGGACAATGGACAATGAATGGCGAAGGGTGATTGGCGATTGGCCCCTCTTCAGACTTCGACCGTGGCTATCTGTCTCCACGCAAACCCCATCATCCATCATCCATCATCACTCCTTGACCCCTCCTTGACCCCTCCTTGACCCCTCCAACGCTCATCCCACATACAACAACTAGCTGGAGTTGATTCTGCCATACTATGTTGTGCTCATTGCCTTCCTTGTGACTCGAGTGCGGCATTGCGTCTGGCATCTTTATTCCGGACGATCCCACTCCACACCTTGTCACGGCTTCCTTCAGGAGCCTGGGATTCCCGAGTCACGAGTTTTATCTTGCGTTTCCCCGAGGACAAAGAATTATCTCCGGATTGGTGGATCATTGTTCGGATTCGCATAGACCCATCCAAGGCTGCCACTTCCGCGATTCTAGGCTACGACCGCCTATCTGAGAGACTCAAGCTTTAATCCCACGACGGCATTCTCTTTTCATTTCCGATTGCCACAAGTACAAGGGGTTTGCAGCTGGGTTGAAATCACCGACAATTTGCCTCTCTCCTCCGTGGTCAATCAATCCTCCTCCCACGCCATTTGCTTGTGCGAAAAGGGGATCCTCTTTCCCTCGTGGTTAAATCAGCGTCGGGCCTCGACTGGCGGAGACAGCCTTGCGAATTTGCAGTATATCACTCACCATGACCTCGCACGCAGAGTATGGCCGCGAAACGACGGCGACCGAGGTGGCCAAAGCCTTCCGCGACGAGATACGCGGCAGGACAGGTGAGTCTATCTTTCTCTCCCAGTGCCACCAGGCAGCTCTTTAACCACAATTCAAAGTGGTTATTGTTGGTGTATCGCCTCAGAGTCTGGGCGAGTCTATGGCCACCGCCATCGCCAGTCAATCGCCATCTCTCCTGGTGCTGGCTTCGAGGACGAAGGCCAAAATCGAGACGGTCGCGGCGAAAGTCAGAGCTCTGAATGCGAATGTGCGACTCGAACTCGTCGAGGTGGATTTGTCGTGTCTTGAATCCGTGCGCAAGGGCGCCGCGACGATCAACAACCTCGTGGACCATGTTGATATTCTCATTAACAACGCAGGGGTTGTGATGCAAGCCCACGCCTTCACCAAGGATGAGTTGGAACTCCAATTCGGCACGAACCATATTGGCCTTTTCCTGCTTACAAACCTCCTGATGCCGAAGATCCTCAAAGCACATCAAGTATCGCCTTCCCGGAAGTCAGCTCGCATCGTCAACGTGACCAGCGCAGGGCACATCATCTCTCCAATCCGATTCTGTGATCCCAATTTCCACAAACGACCCGAGGACATCCCGCCAGAGGAACGACCGATGTCACGACCAAACGCATCCTTCGACCCACCCCCGGGAGAGACATACGTTCCCTTTGCAGCATACGGACAATCCAAGACAGCGAACATCCTGATGTGTCTCTATCTGAACCGGCACCTGGGCAGCAGCAAGGGCGTAAAATCAATAGCCACCCACCCGGGTTCCATCTGGACGGACCTCTCGCGCAACCTCGACGCCAAATACACGGCGATGATCGAGAAGACAGGCGGGTTCTGGAAGGACATTGACCAGGGATCGGCCACGACACTGGTGGCGGCGCTGGATCCGAGACTCTCCAGCGATGATGATGCCACCGTGCGGGAGGTTATTTACATGAGCGATTGTCAGGTCGCGGAGCCGGCGGGGCACGCGAGAGACGAGAGGGCGGCCGAGAGGCTTTGGAGGCTGAGTGAGGAGATTGTAGGACAGACCTTTGATCTCGGGTTCGAGAGTCACTTGTAGTATTCAAAGAGAGAGCGAGATGATCGAGGGATACATACTGCTACGATGTTGCCTCGTGAAGATTCCGCTGAAGGTCCCGCTGGCTTGGAAGGAGTCCCATGACCAGACCAGATGGATTCGCGCCGACAAGGATTGTGACCTGGATGCAACGGCATTACCCCCCTGTATAGACGGACTACTCGTACCATCAGCTTTATAATAGTTTCCTACTTATGCGTCCTCAGGGAGGCCCCGGGGCTCCATGTCGGCTCCCGCTGCCGCCGAGCGGAAGCCGTGTCGGAAGCGGGTTGACGTGTCTCACGCCCATTCCCGACACAATGTCGGCTAGTCGGCAGTGCTAAAGTGAAGATGACCGCTGATGGCAGCCATTGATTGGACTCTTCTTCGATATAGAGTCTCGTGTCCAGAATGGTCGGCGGGGTAATCTGACCTACTCTATCAAAGGTCGGTTCAAGGTGGGTGCCGAGTTGTCGAGGTATAATAGTGAAGGGCGCTCGCTGCTGAGCCATCGAGGACTGACTGTCTTCTCTCTTTCCCAAACACCAACCTGCCCTCTTTTAAAACCAAACCAAACACATCTCATTAAACATAAACATGCAAGGCAAGATCGCCCTCGAAGAAGCCTTTGCGCTGCCGCGCTTCGCAGAGAAGACGCGATGGTGGGCTGGACTCTTCGCCGTCAACCCCGACAAGCATGCGGCCGAGATGAACGACATCCAGAAAATCCGCGTCGAGTACATGGACAAGCACGGCGTCGGCTACACCATCCTGTCCTACACGGCACCTGGCGTCCAGGATATCTGGGACCCCAAGGACGCTGGCGCTCTGGCCAAGGAGATCAATGACTATGTCGCTGGCGAAGTCAAGGCGCGACCTGATCGATTTGGAGCCTTTGCGTAAGTCCATCGCTCTGTCCCTGGTGTCTTGCCCAATTTCTAAACATCTACAGTACCCTGTCCATGCACGACCCGAAAGAAGCCGCCGAGGAACTCACCCGGTGCGTCAAGCAACACGGCTTCCTGGGAGCGTTGGTGAACGACACCCAACGCGCGGGCGAGGATGGAGACGACATGATCTTCTACGACGGCCCCGAATGGGACGTGTTCTGGAAGACATGCACAGAACTCGACGTGCCATTCTACCTCCACCCCCGCAACCCGACGGGGACCATGTACGAGAAACTCTGGGCCAAGCGCAAGTGGCTGGTCGGCCCGCCGCTCAGCTTCGCGCAGGGCGTGTCCCTTCACCTGCTGGGAATGGTGACCAACGGCGTCTTCGACCGGAACCCGAAGCTGCAGATCATCATCGGCCACTTGGGCGAGCACATCCCCTTTGACCTGTGGCGGATCAACCACTGGTTCGAGGACGTCAAGAAGCCCCTGGGTCTGGACTGCAAGAAGACCATCCGCGAGTACTTTGCCGAGAATATCTGGATCACTACCTCGGGCCACTTTTCATCGACGACGCTGAACTTCTGTATTAACGAGGTTGGCGCTGATCGGATCTTGTTCTCTATTGATTATCCCTTTGAGTCCTTCGAGGATGCCTGTACCTGGTTCGACTCGACCGAGTTGTCGAATGTCGACCGGGTCAAGATTGGCAAGGAGAACGCGAAGAAGCTCCTGAAGATCAACATTTAATTTTATATGCCATTGGGTGTGGGTATTGGGAAATAGTCAAATAGAAGGCGTGGAGAAAACTCATTCAATCCAGACCAGTTCAGACCAGACCATCGCGTTGTGAATTGAATATATTGTCGTCACTTTTCCATCTAGTATGTGGCCTCCATGACAGAGAGCCGGCCTCCATCTGTCACGAGGATAGAGCCGTTGGAATAGCTTCCCGCTCGGCTGCACAGATACAAGATCGCCCCGGCCATCTCCTCGTCGCCCCCGAATCTGCGTGCCGGGATAAACCTGGGATCGCTGCTTGATTCCTCCTCCGGCTTACGTGCCGTGAGAGTCCAAGCCGGGCCGGCCGTGAGTTCGGAAGGATACACTGGATACAAACAAAGGTTTGGATGTGGTCAGCAAGAGCCGCTCTGGGGGTATGTATGTCAAAACAATCAACACATGAAACTCACACCCGGGAGCGATGGCGTTGACGCGAATGCCAAATCTGGCCAGCTGTGTGCTGGCCTGCTTGGTGACCTGCACGATGGCCGCCTTGCTCGTCAAGTACGGCGGGGTCGAAGACCAGTGACGGTTGAAGGCCGAGATGCTCGTGATGAAGATGACCTGGCTTTGCACGGATTGGACATCACTGTCTTCCTTCACGGCCCTCCCAAACCCACGGCCGCCCTTCAGAGCATTCTTGTTTCCCGCGTCGAGCAGTTCCAGGAAGGCCGTCATGGTGAAGAAGGCGGCCGTTACGTTAACATGCAACACTTCGGTCATATCCTCCATAGAAAGGTCTGTGAACAGGGCCTTCCGCAGCTCCGGGATCGAGAATGAAGGGTTGAAGCGCACCGGCGGTCCGATGATGCCGGAGTTGGCGACCACGAGATTGACGTAGCCCACCTCGGCGGTGATCTGGTCGACGGCGGCCTGGAGTTCGTCCTTGGAGGTCACGTCGCACGGGATCGGGACGATGCTGGAATGCTCTGTGGCTGCTTTGCTAAGGACATCACGTCGACGGCCGAGAATGTAGACTCTTTGGGCGCCGTTGAGGGCGAGAGCTTTGGCCATGGTGAAGCCGATGCCTAGACGCAGATGGTATTAATGTTAGTTCAGCCCCTGTGCATCTACCTAGACAAGAGAGCTGACCGGTGCCTCCCCCAGTAATGACCGCAACAAGGCCATCAACCCGAAAGATGGTATTTGGATCAAAAGCAGACGCCATTTGTGCCTGGTTCAAGGGCTATGCGAGGTGGTTGTTTCCTGGACGAGACAGGGCGGGCAGACGGATGTTGAGTACTGGACCAACATAGCGTCTCATATGTGATTGCTTTCAAATATATACCGTCGAGAGATAGACAGATCGAGCCTCTCATGGGGATGCTAGTGTTGCGGCGGCCGACGCAGCCAATGGCCGATTCTCATTTCCCGCCGGGCGGCCGACCGAGAGTGACAGATCCTCCACAGTCAATCGCCTGATTGGACCGTTGTTCGTTGTTCGAGGAGGCACAGACCTTCAGGCTTCCATCCCTTACAAATCCGGCGACTCTTCATCATGGCTACGTGTATGTATGTGCAGTGGCTTTTGATGCTGTCACAAGCATCAGCCCAAAACCAAAGAGAAAAAATTTGATTCTCCAGAACCATGTCCGAGCACTCCGACGCCAGTAATGCAACGAGGCGGGCACGGCAAGTTTGCCTTCAGTGCAGGTCGCGCAAGAAGAAATGCGACAAGACTCTCCCTCGTTGCAGCTTTTGCTCCATGTAAGTCCCGGCCAATCGAGCTGTGATCCGGGATCCCTGACATGCACTCAGCCGCGGGATTGCCTGCCAGTATAGCCTCGAAAAAGCTCCCAGGGCGTCTGGCCTTGTCAAGATTGCTGCTGTACTTTCCCATCCAACCTCGATACTAGAGGCAGGCGCCCGAATCTCGGCGCATCCGAGCTGCGACAGCGATGGGATCTCTGCCCAGGCCTATCGTATCATCCAGGCTACAGGACGATATGTGGACGATGCTGCCTCCCGGTACTTCAAGAGTATCCATGGGTGGCTGCCCATCATCTCTCGGAAAGACTTCCACGATGCGCTGATCGGTCCAGATCCTCACTCGGATGAGTTCTCGATTCTATTACTCGGTATTTATTTGACCACTGATGGTTCAGGGTCAGGAGGAGAGGACCAGCAGCGACGTGGACGTGGATGTGGACCGTCGATCTATCCATCTACCAGAATGCTACTGGCATCAGCTCAAGCCCTCAACCCCAGATCCATCACCCTTATCCAGGCCGGTGTTCTCTGCGCCGTTTTCGAATACGCCCAGTGCCGAGCAGAAGCAGCACACCTCACAATAGGTACATGCGCAAGGATGGCTCTTGCGGCTGGTCTCGATCAACGGCTGGAGGGGTCTCATCGCCATGCCGATGAGGATCTGGACCTGGACCTGGATCTCGAAAGGAAACGCAATCTGTGGTGGTCCATCGTAGTCCTGGAAAGGTGCGTGCAAGGCCCCAGTCGCATCAATTTCTTCATCTATTCACGGTCTCGCAGGATGATATCGTGCGAGACTAACACTCCAGCTGGACAACTTACGACAGTAATCCCATCGGCGGCGCATCAAGTCCCCCTGGAGGCTGAGGTACTCGACAGCATTGGGGTTGGGGTTGTGGTTGGGACGTTGGCTGCCCGTCAGCGGCCAGCGATCTCCGACCTTGCAGCCACCGATATTGGCGAATACGCTGCAGAAGTCATGGCCACTTATCTCCTCGATCGAGCGCTGCAGGCCATAATCGTGTCTGATACCGCAGACCAACATGCTGAGCTGGTGCTGGTCGACCACGAGTTAAGATCGTTCACCAGCTCCGTCATGGACAAGCACAGCCATCAGAAGGCGAAGGTGCCCTTCTGTGGCGCTATCGCTATTGCTGTCAGGTAGGGAGGATCCGCTATCCAGATCGCCCGACGCCCCGAGACACACAATTGCTAAATGCAGTACAGGGCGCTGTTCGCGGTACACACACACCTGCTGAGAGTCTGCAAGGGCCTCGCCGAGCAGTGCAAAACGTCATTGGTCGCGCTCAACACAGTCACTAATATCGCGGTCGACATCGCGCACTCGCACTCGCACATCGGGGACATGGGCGGCGACAGCATCGAAGATCTGCCTCCATTCTGCCTGTACATGTTCCGCGCCGCCCTCGAGCACCTCAGCGTCACCGGTTATGCCGACCATGATGCGTGGACTCGGGATTGCGATGCGCTGCGTCTGACGCTGAGGCTGTTCGAGGGACGATGGGGCATCATGCCGGGCAAGTCCCTATCATTTTGATGTTTCGTCCTTCTCTGTCACGGCGGTTGAGCGGTCAGAAACGGGGCCGGACTTCGGGGCGGGACCCGGTCCGCCTTGAGATCATGTGACATCCCGCTCCGACGAGCCGACTGATCCGATCTCTTTCCCGATCATCCGACAATCTCTGCCGACCACATTAATGTCTTGCCGCAACGTCGACTCAACTACTTACTACCCGTACCAACTCTCTCACTCTCTCCTGAGTTGAGTCCTAGTCCTGACGCGCGCGCACGCGCAGAGACATGGTCAGCTCCCGCACCGCGGCGGAGGTCCGACAGCGGGCGGTCAAAGCCTGCGTGCCCTGCAAGGCTGCGAAGAAACGCTGCACCGGTGGCATCCCATGTACATACTGCGTCAACCACCGCCGCGGATTCAACTGTAGATATGCGGACGACGGCGTCGGCGTCGGCGTCGGAACAACAGCGTCGAGGAGACATGACACTGCCACTGCCACTGTGCCTGGCACTGGAGCGGCGGCATCTGTACCAGCCTCTGTACCGGCACCGACAGCCACTCCTTCTTCATCACATGGGCCGATATTCACCAGTCCTGGTAGCGGCGGCCAGATTCCTGGGGTAACACCCCCGGAGGCCTTTTCCGCCGCGGATCATGCAACAGCAGCAGCAGCAGCAGCAGCAGACCAAGTCTCCGAGGCGGTCGATACACAGTCACCCGCGACTTCCATGTCCTTTGTCCCACCGAGGATCTTGCGAAACCCAAAGGGTAATCAAGGTGGGTCGCTACTCCATCCAAAAAGACAAGACCAGTCTGTCGATCTATCTATCCAGTGTCCCTTCGCATCTATTGAAGTCATGTGGGGAAAGAGAGACCATCTGCTGACCGAGTTCACAAAATTTTTCCTGTGCAGTCTACGTCGGCTCCAATGCAATCATCTCATTCCTACCCTTCATTCGGAGCGTCTTCAAGAGATCCGTCGGCCCATCCGCGTTCACAGAGCAAACCAGCCATGGCTTCATGCTCGAGAGCGAATCTCAGCAGATGGACGTGGGCGGCTGCAGCCAATTCCACGAGCAGGACACGACGAGTTTCAGCCAGAAAGCGGATTTGGTGAAATTGTTCTTTGCCGCTGTAAGTCAAATCCCTGTTTACAAATATCCTTTACTGACACTGTAGTGCAGACAAGCGGAGTGCTGGACATCGTCGACGCAGCCGAAGTTCTCGAAACACTTCGAATGGAAGACTCCGGGATGGAAGTCGATCCATACCGATCGGCCATCAGCAGCCTCGCGATAGCGATCGGAGCGCAATGCCACCCTGACGCCATTGCCTTTCGAACCTGCGAGCGAGTCCACTTTGAACGCGCTCGTCCTCATTTCTCGCTCGACAAACTGGAGGATTTCTCCCTGGATACAGTCCGGCTGTTCATGCTGGCGGCCTTCTACATGCTCGGCGCGAGTAATCGGAACATGGGGTACATGTATCTTGGGCTGGCGGCTCGTGCGGCTCATGTCATGGGTATGCATCATGTTGGTCTGTTTCCCAATATGGACGAGACGCAGAAGGATTCGAGGTGAGTTTTGGGCGGAACGCGAAAAAATGTGGGAGAACCGGCCCTTTCTGACTCTGACATCCTTGAAATACAGGATTCGCATCTGGAAAAGCCTTCGAGTTCTGGAGACCTTGACGAGTTCATTCCTGGGTCGCCCGGCAGCGACTCTGCACCCATATCGAGAACCCACGGGAGCAGCACAGCTGATGACCATATCACCGTCCCAGTCCGGGTCCGGAAACCCGAGATCCCCCCCGATAGACGCAATCTACCAACTTCTAGACATTCTCGACGACGTCCAAGATCAAATGATGAACCACCGCCAGAACACCGGCGGCGGGGACTTCAGTTCAGCCAAGGCCTGCTTTGACAGGCTCACGGCTTGGAGTTCGATTCTCCCACGGATCCTGCGAGATTCATCCGACCAGGACCAGATGCAGACTCCTCAGACGGTCATCTCGTACCAAGAACGCACGCTCGGGAACCTGCACGTCGCATGTTCTTACTACTTTGCCGTCGTGCTGGTCACGCGACCGTTTCTCGTCTGCCACTGTCTGTCAAAGCAGTCGCAAAGAGAGGCGGTGTTTCGAAACGGTGGTTCGGGGGTTGCTGCTGCCTCTTCCTCTGCTGCTGTTCCACCGGTCAACGCCGACATAGCGATGTTAGCGAAGAGTTGCGAAGATGCAGCGGTCTTCATGGCTAGTGCGTGTCATGATGCGTTGCAAGAGGATACCATGTTGGATAACATGTGTCTTATCCAGTGAGAGAAAGCTCCCTAACCCCACCCCCCTTCTTCTATAGGTGGCCTCCTTTAAGAACCCAAAGAAACTGACCGCGTCAATCAGGGCCTTCATCTTCGCCTCCGCCCTGATCCTCGGCCTAGTCCTCTTCACAGACAACGAATGCGACAAGGATGTCGAGACAGCGCTGCAGGGTGCCGTCGCCGTGATGGGGAAACTGTCCCGACGAAGCAGGCAGGCCGAACACTATCTGTGGATTCTGCGTGATATGCAACGGGATATCGAGCGGTTGAGGGAGCAGACGGCGTCGAAGAGACGGGAGGCCTCGAGGAGACCGGTTAAGAAATTGGGTCAGTTGACTGGTGGTGATGGTGGTGACCGAGGAGGGGAAAGGGGAGGAGCAGGAGCAGGCATGGGAGAGCCTGGTGTCCAGGGATCCCGAGCCAGATCCAGTGGCCTACGCGACGGCGATGACAACAACAACAACCCAGGATCAACCCCCTGGACTATGCCAGCAGGCCCAGACGACGGTACCGGTAACGGCCACCTCGGGAACTCACCCTTGTCAGCCTTTGCGTTCCCGTACACGACGACCGGTATTCCAGACGTCATGTCCTGGGATTTCCCATCGATACAGTTCTGGGATGACTTTTCGATGTTTGGGGCTGGGTGAATGAACCTCACCTACGACTCATCTCATGTCAGCGCCGTTCATACATGGCTTGACGCCGAGCTTCACTGAGGAATGGTTCCTCTGACGGTTGGTAGGGATTGTAATCCTTAGTCAAGTCGAGTGGACAGGCATGGTTCATTCATCCACACGGTGATCAGGACTTCAGACAGAAGCAAGCAAGCGGCGGAAAAGAAAGAACGATCGGCTCAAATCGCATACGAGCGTAAACAAAGATTGTATATTCAATCTGCTCTCGACTATCGACCCAAATCCACCACACGCTATGCAATCCAACCCAACCCTCTTGCGTCCAGACGACCAGCTCAGATCCAACAGCTGGTATCTGGGCCGAAATTTCAGCCTTGGAGCTGTGCGCTCAACACCGCTTCGCTATGCTGCACTCAAGAAGATCAGACACATCCACACAAACACCAACCCCCCCAAAAAGATCAAAATGCCGATTCATAAACGAGGGATGCAAGGCAAAGGGAATTCCCAAATGAACGTCATAAACCATCCTTCACAACACACCGCTGCCTATCACCACGTGGTCAATCAAACTCTCCACTCACTCCACCACTTGCTCCTCCAAGACTCTCCTCGAGCAAGGACAGAGAGTCGTACCTTTCTCTCTCCCGCCTTCTCGGCCTCTGGTCTCTTACTTACACCTCCACCACGCCGGCGAAGACGAAATCACAAGATCCACCGCCGATGAACTGGGCCTCGTCGAGGGTCTCTACTGCGCGGGCCGGGGTGCTGGCGGCGACGACGGAGTCGTCGAGGGTGAAGTAGACGCAGACCACGTCGTCCTCTGGGATAGTCTCGATGGTCTTGACCGCGAGCTGGATGTCGGGGGAGAAGATGAGGTTGCCGTCGATGGGGAAGGTGATGGTGAAGTTGTAGGAGGGGTCCTCGCCGAGGAAGGTCACGGTGAAGTCATCAAATTCGCTGTCGGAGCCGTCGGTGGGCGCGCTACCGGAGCTGCCCCAGTTGGCCAATGGAGTGTATTTAGACCCTTCGGAGTTGGTGCAACCAGGCTCGCCGTAGCTGCAGGAGCCATCCGTGCGACGGGTCATGGTCGGTTTGGCGGCCGCGAAGGTCGCGAGGACAGGGAGGAGGGCGATGAGGGTTTTCTTGAAGGAGGCCATTGCTGATATGTTTGTGTTTTGTGTGGAAGATAAGGTGATAGATGGTTCTTTGGTGTCTGGAGGATCTGTTGTGAATTGTTCTTGAGAGTCAAGTGTTGCTGTTGATTGTTCTGTGGCCTTCAACCTCTTGCTGCGGGAATTCAACCTCGTTATATAGACGTTGGCCCTCAATGCGCTGCCATCAATCGACATTGCTGAGGCATACCAACCTCCAACTTCAATTCCTTCCGAGTCCTCTCCCTCTTTTTTTCCATTGCTGCGGCCAGGCCCAAATCATGAGACGAGACAAATGATGATTCTCACAACACTCGTATGTGTTGAGAAGGAAGCCATCTCTCTCAGCCGAAGGCAGTTCGCGCTCCCGTAAAGGCCGGAGGAAGAATCTCACGCGCCTGAAAAAGCCATCCGACGTCGAATCATCATCGACATCCAGCGAGGCTCGACGAGAATGCCAAGAGCGGTGTGAGCAATAGGAACCGAGTTCACGAGCCTCCGCTTATGAGGTGCAAGTCAGACGTGGAGGAGAGAGAGAAAGAGATAAAGAGGAGCAATGAGGCTGAGGCGAGCGTCGGAGAGACCGACCACGTGGAGTGCATGAGTTAGTAAGGGGTGCAGACCAGAGAGGAACTTTCAGCATCAGATCCTGAGATCATGATGCGGGTACGGAGTTCGAAAGTCAGTCAGTCCTAAAGATGAGGATAAGAAAGAAGGAAGACCGAAGACCGATCGTGGCTGAGTTCGAAGCAGGAAGAGATGTACCTTGTAGTAGTGAGAATGCGTATGGGGTACGAACGTGAGATGACCGGGGAAAGAGGGATGCTGAATGCCGGGGATTGGAGGCTGGAGGCTGAAGGCCGTGAGGCAGCGAGGTTGAATCCCTCGTATAGGATAAGCTCAGACTCCTGAATGGCCAGCCTGATGCCTGATACTTAAGGTAGTCTGTCGCCAACGCTGCTATTTTTGCGCAAGAGAGCGGTCTAGGGGTCTAGAGTATGTACGTCTCCCGGCTCGTATGGTGGTGTGTCGAGAGATGCACAGACTTGAAGTTCCTTGACGATTACCTTAGTATAGTGCACCGTGACGGTCGGAGGAGAGAGCTCTGTCGCTCGCACGGATTCCCATAGTCTGGCCCTTCGCCACGGAGGAGGAATGAGAGAATACGTGGGAACTTTGGGAGATAGAACGCTTCAAATGGCTGTAGATCCAGTTCAAGACACTTTTCTCAACGTGTCTATATTTTGTTCAGTCTCGTTTCCCCGTGCTGGAACTGTACCCTCCATACCCTCCATACCCGGAGCCGCGTACCGTGCCATTCCCGACATTTCCACCCAGGAGCCCGTTGCTGTACAAGCCGCTCCGCCCGCTCTTGCGTCGTTCGTAGACAAGCATTGCCATCGCCCCGACGCCCGCACTGGCAGCCAGGGCGAAGAAGCTCAGCAGCGAAAAGCCGACACTGTGGTCCGTCACCTTGAAAACGGGTCGGCCGACCATCCCGGGCAGAACGGCGCCGTCGATCCAGCCGACGTTGAAGGTCAGGACCATGGGCTCGTAGCGGACGATTTTGGTCCCCTCCACCGGCACCTCGGACGAGCTGTTGGGCAGGGAGTATGCGGTCGACGCGATCAGATATGAAGGCGATTGCGAGGCCGCTCTCGATGGGCCCGGGTCTTGGGACATGTGGAAGAGCACATTGAGGTTGGTGTGGAGGTGCAGGTGGGACAGTTGGAGAGTCCCCTGCAGTGCGATGGTGAAGGGAGTCCACACACTTTTATCAGCGCCCGTGCCGATTCCCAGCTCTTCTTGTGTCAGCGGGTAGGAGGGCACGCGACATGACAGCGGCACGTCGCTGTGGACGAAGAATTCGAGAAGGTGGTAGAGTTCGTCGGGGAGGGCGTCGATTGTGCACGTCTGCGTCTGAGGAGTGTTGTATTCGAAGGACAGCGGCAAGCCGGTCTCCTTACACGTGGGGAACGGTATATATTGTAGATTTCCATGGTCGTCGACAATCTGGTCATCTTTCCATCAGCATCCGGAAGGGTCGAAGGGAGAGGCCACGGTTGCGACAGCGCGTCGACGAAGGAACCGGGCGGGAACGACGTACATGTTCGCCAGTATCACTGTAGCGCGGTAAGTAACAGCTCGAATGCTCTCTCGATCTCATACTCACATCGTTCTATTCAGACAACTGACTGGCATCAGCTCACCCTTGGAGTAGCCTCTCCTTTGCAGGTCTTCATCGACCAAAGTCTTCTCGTCGGCCGCGCTGACCGTGGCACACAGGGACAAATAGAATACGAGCAACGCCTTCATAGGCACCGACACACAGCCCAACATGACTGGAGCCAGGCCGTGCAGATGGTAGCGACGCGGCGAGGGAGTGAACTGCGGGCGAGAGAAATGGTTTTTTGGCGGCGCGACTCGCGACTCAGGGATGCCGAGAGTTCTTTTTCTTAGAGACTCGTTCCGCCAATCGGAGATCGGCCGCTAATTTCGGGCCGGGCCGTATTTGGATCCTCTTCTACGTCATTCGAGAACTTGGCCACCGGAGACACTCGACGGGTGATTCTTCCGCGCATCCCCCTTCCCAGTTCTTGCGTGGCCGGCCATGTGAAAGCGAGAGTTGGAGAGTGATGGCTGCGAAAGCTTAGGTAGGATGAGTCGACTCTCCCCCAGTAGACGTGACAAAGAGGTTTTCTGCGGGAGAGTGTGCTTCACGTCATGCAGATAGATGTTGAGGGATCCATTAAGCCAGGAAAGTTGATGAACGTTGTAGGCAATAAGTACTCCTTACATCTGGAGCGAGAAGAGATAAGGTAGTCAAGGAGAGTGGAAGAGACACCTGTGTAATCTAAAAGATTTGGTACCGAGAGCAGGGGGGAGACTTCTTGAAACACCAATGTTCAACCGAGTTCACGAGGGATACTCTGTACAACATAGGCCATGAACAGTGAACTTCAGGAAACGATGCAAGACCGCACTAGTCGATCTGGACGAAGGATACTCTCTTCATGGAATTTCATCTCTCCTGATCTAGTTATACAGCTTCAAGGTCGGAGCACAGCATGCCTTCTGGACGGACGCCATCCTGTCTTTTGGCAATCAACGGTCGGTCTCTTGCCATGAGACGTCTCACTCAGCCCTTGGATGTTTTCTTCTCTGCCTCGTCGGCAAGGATATGCTTGGGGTTGCTCTCAAGGTTCGCGGTTTGGTTATCCTTGCCGGCATCCTTGCCTTTGGACTCATCCATCTATTCACGGTGTCAGTGAAGGGTCTAATAGAGCCGGGCCACGGGTAGGATGTTGTTGGAGAAGGATGGGATTGTTAAGGTAGTGAGGAGCAGTACCTTTCCTGTGCCAGCCGGAACGTCTTGCTGTTGAGCACCCGTCTGGTTCTGGGGCTCTGGGGATTGACGACCTGCGTTGGGTGCAGACATGATGACGAAGTAGTAGGCTCGAGATTTGTTCTGCAGCTCACGTTTAGTATGGTAAGATGATGAGTGTTCTGTGACGATTGTCGACGTACTTGGTGTAAGGTTGGAATACACGGGTCCTTTGTCGAAGAGAGAAGCAGGTGGGAATAAATATGAGAATGATGAGGCACGCTGGTTGCCTCCCCACCGAACATCCATCCCACTTTCAACTATGACGTTTGGTGGTTACGAAATCCAACGCGTCTGCGAACCAAATCATCGTCCCTGAGAACCGTTCTCGGCACAGTTGCATGCAAAATCAAAAAGATCCTACAGCACGCTGCACGCTGCACAAGACACAATGGGGAATAGTCGGCTAGCAGAATTGTCTCCATCTTGATCTGATGCTGTCTTGAAAACATACCATTCGTAGAGTGAAGTCTTTAACCAGTCTTCTCTCACTTGTAATCCCCAAACAAAATGTCTAGGAACACGACCAGCCTCATGTCTACCAAGCAATCAACCACCTGCACAATGTCCATCTATCCATCTTTCAGTCTTTCCATCTCTCCATCATCGTATTTTCCAACTCATCCACCACCCCACCCCGTCTGAACCCACATTCACACTGTGACCGCGCGACTGAGCTACTTTCCCCTGAGGCTCGGGCAGGCGATACCAAAGGTCGCCAGACCCTGTGCCTTGCAGTTGGGGCAGCTTCGGTGCTTGTCTTCGCGGATCTTCAGCTGGACGTAGTTGGGACACCGGCGACCAGCCTGATACTTGCAGCCTGTCTTGTCCATCTGATAGGACTCGTAGTGGCTGCACTTCAGGCTGATCAGGCGCTCGAAGCACATCTTGAAGGAGGTGGTGTCCGGGAGTGACTGCAACAAAATAGTCAGAAGCACGAACAAAAGACACAACGAGCAGCTCGCGCGTCGGCGCCAACACCAGCGCAAGCACTGTACGTACTCTGTAATCAAATTGAAATAGTGTGCGTTATCCAGATTGGTCGCGTCGTCTTTGAAATCTAGCCAGATTGGCCGAGGTCGCACGATCGGCCCAGTTACCCAGGCTCGTCGCAGGCTTCGCAGAAGCGGTCGGTCGAGATGGTGGAGGGCTTGTTCATACTCTGGCGAACGGCGATGTGCTGAGATCGGTCGAGGGGATGTAAAAGCAATCGTCCGGGACGACTGCAATGTGATGCGATGGGATTTGTAGAGATGTCGGTGAGGACAAGAGTCATCAAGGAAGACAGAAAGACAAAGGTGAAGAACGGTCAGTGTGCAGTGCTTGTAGTTTGGGGGCGCAGTCGCGCAGAGTTTTGGGTCTGCGAGTCGGCTACTGGAGCCTGGCCAGCACTGAACTGCACTGCACTGCACCGCACGGCACCACCAGCGGGCGGGGGCCTTGGGCTCACGATTCACAGCAAGTCGGCCGGCTACGGGGCTGGTGCGAGTTTCGCCCCCTAGCCTCCCCTATGGACCCAGAGGGGTACCTGCTCCTGCCAATAAAAGAGGTACCTCCCCCTCACGTTAGTACTTCTTTTCACTTAAGGGTACCTATTCCATCCATATTTTAGGTACCTCGTCTGGGGGTTTGGGGCGGTGGCGGGGCCTCGCCAGCCCAGCGGCGAAAATCGCTCATCCCCAAAGCTTCTCATGTCTCCAGCTCCAGCTCCAGCCTGGGTCCACCATGAGTTACCTGGTAGGTACACCAGCACATGTGCACACGAAAGAAGACATGTGTCTACTGTATACCGATATAGGATGAACAGAGTCGCGCCCAAATGCAAATTGATTGAGAATATGCCTACATAAGGTACTAGTACTCGAAAGAACAAAGCCTCTCAACTCGTCGAAACCATGAATCTCATCACCATGGAGAATCGTTCCACGCAAGCGCTATTCCTGACCCATACTGCAGCATTGCATTCCCTCCAACAGTACCGGTACTAACAGCCTGCTTTTTGCAGCTGTTACACGCTTCCGGCCGGCAGCTGCTGCCCGCTGGCTTGAGCCGCCTCCTTTGCCTCAGTCGTCGCCTCGGCGCTGCCCTTTGCACACCGGGCACATGCACAATGGCCTGGCTCGCAAGGGCATACTCCATCAGAGCCGCCGCACTTGCAGACCGTCTTGTCGGTGCCCTGCACCTGTTCCGGCTTGTTGGCACTCGCGTCACTCTTTCCACAGTTGGCGCAGTCGCAGTGGCCTGGGGCACAGCCGCAAACACCTTCTGCGCCACCACACTTGCACACGGTCTTGTCGGTGCCAGGGACGGCTTCAGGGGTATGCGTCTTTCCGGCCTTGAGATCTGCCAGTCTTCGAGCCTCGTTGTGGACGTCTCGCACTTGCTTGTCGCCTTGAACATAGAAGTCTCGGATTTTCTGCCCGGTAGGGGTACCCATCGCCTTCTCGAAGTACGAGTTGAGCCCGCCCCACGCGCTCATGGCTCGATCGGTCACTCCATACTTGGTATCCACCGATTTTGCCGTATCAGTAGCCTTGACCCTCTGGTCAAAGCTGCTCAGGGCCGTAGTGAAGCGTTGGCTGAAGCCGTGCTTTTCATCCAGGGCGATTGCCTGCGTAATCACGTTGTCTGAGAGAGCGTATCCGTGCGCAAGGTATTCGGCTACGATTCTCGATCGCGGCTTGTCTTCTTGTGAGATGTGGTCGTCGGTGGCAGATGATGACACGGCGGCACCGGCCTTCGAGGCGACATCGTCAAGGCTGCTCGCGGCGGTGACGTGGACCTGGGATTTTCCGAGCTGCGTGCTGTCGAGAAGCAGCGCTGTTTTGGCGGCTCTGTCATTATGTTAGATTCGCGTCCATCATCAGGTTCAAAGGGAGTATGCTGGAACTTACGTCTCTTTCTCGAACGTCACGGTCGCTGATTTCTGCGAGTCTGCAGCGCCCGACTCGGGGGTGACCGAGAGAGAAGTGATTTTGCCACTGTTTAAAATGTTAGAAGGAGCATAAGCTGCGCAAGGGGCGCGTTTGAAGCCTACCAGAAGCTGAAGAAGTCCTTGACCTCTTTCTCGCTGGTGTCATGAGCAATGCCCGTGACGTGAACGGTGGTCGACATGTTTGCAAGGTGTAATCTTCGGAGTATGAGCAGGTTAGGAATGGAAGAAGGAGAGGTATGGAAGTTGATCAAGAGGTATTGAGGAACAAGAGAAGATTCACTGGTGGAATGGTTTTATAGCAGGTGCCTGGAATTGAAAACTTTGCGCATGTCACAGACTCAACAATTGAGACATGCGAAGACTGGTGATCGATCAAGTTGCTTCGAGAAGTGCAATACGTCACACCCCTGAATGTCGCTGCTGATTCCCCCACTTCAACTTCGCTGCGCCACGCGCGTCGTTGGGGGGGGGGGGGGGGGGGGGTTTCGCCACCAGCCACCACAGCCACAGATGCTCACCAGCCACACTACGTCAGGGCCAGAATACGAAATACGGAGTACGATAGCGAGTACGTACTTGCATTAAACATCGAGGATAACCTGGGCACTTCTCTTGTCGAAAGACGAAGGATGGTATGCATCTTACGCCGAGTGTATGTTGTTGTCGATGCTCTCGCTGGCTGGTGAACTGCACATACTCGTACAACCCAAACTCAAGCTCGACGAAAGAAGGACAATCCGACCAAGCAGAGAAGATACCCAACTTTCGGGACAGACTCACGGAGACTCCCGATACCGGGACTGTCGAATCATGGTCTTCTTACCCAGCTCAATGCCCGACACCGGGTTTGTACTCTGATACATGAACATGAACAGATCTCGTCCACTCAGATCAAGCTCCAGCAAGCTTTTTAGCCTTCATGTGGCTTGACCCTCTCAGCCAGTAAGCCAGTGGAACGGTCGGAAGAGGCGGGGTAAGCCGCCTCGGCAAAAGCTTTGCCGCCGGATGACAGGACATCATCGACCTCTTTCTCTCTTTCTCTCTTTCTCTCTTTCTCTCTTTCTCTCTCTCCGCCTCGCATTTCTCTCCTTCTTCCGGAGAAGATTCTGCTGACCGCAGATCAGGTGGCAAAGCAGTATCTCCGCGTGACAACGCTCATCTCCTGGCCATTCAGCGGCGACCTTAGCATTCTGCAAGTACCATTTGATTCCCTGTCCCTGGCTCCTTCTCTTCTTCGCGGTAAGCTGTTATCAAGAGATCCAGCTAACTTGGAGGAAATTCCTTCTGTCTTGGGATAAGCCTCACGATCTGAATATGGGCAAATAAACCATCCATCGAACTTCTGCAACTCGTGCTTGGTAGACCGTAGTGTAAGACTTGTTCCCCGGACACCGCAGCAATCTTGGCCGTGCATTGTTTAGAAGACATCTCGTCTCCCTGCTGGCCTACACGAGACCGGAACAGTAAACATCCTCTACCTCGATCTGGAAAAGATATCGGCCCATATCACCAGTGGGGTTTCTCACCAGTCCGGTGCCAAGGAGGCCGGGGTCCGCTCGCGATGCGCACATCGCACGCAGTTCGCTCGCCCACATTGGGAGAATGAGAAGTCAATCGACATGGGGAATCGGGGATATGGAGGCCAATACCAGTACGTACATATACTGCTGGCATGGTCCCGCATAAGCGCCTGCTGTGTGGATTGTCCCTGCTCGACCTCTCCCTTCCCTTCCCTTCTCTTCGCACAGCTCACACGCGACCACTTCAACCCTTCTACCGTCTGTCGTCTGTCGTCTATCCCACGCTCGTCTTGACTCAATTGTCGGGCCCCAATAAAAAGAAGCCGCCATGGCTCGCTCCAAGGAAGACATCGACACCAGCACGTTGGCCCTGCTGGGCAAGAAGCAAGTGCTCAAGCGTCGCTTCGGCTTCTGGTCCATATTCGGCTTTGCAGTCTGTGAACTGATCACCTGGGAGACAGTGCTGGCGCTGTTCAGCCAGGGGTTCAACAACGGCGGGCCCGCGGGCCTGGTGTACGGCTTCATCATCGCGTGGGGGTCGACGCTGTCCGTGTACGTGGTCATCTCGGAGCTGGCGTCTATGGCCCCGATCGCCAGCGGGCAGTACTACTGGGTGTACATGCTGGCGCCGGACCGGTGGAAGGTGTTCAGCAGCTACATCGTCGGCTGGCTGACGTCGCTGGCGTGGATCGCGACCGTCGCGACTGAGACCATCTTCGCCGGCACCATCCTCCAGGGCCTGATCATCCTCGACCACCCGGACTACGACCCCAAGCGGTGGCACGGCACCTTTCTCGCCTGGCTGGTCATCGCTGTCGCCATCTTCATCAACGTCGTCATCCCCGGCGCGCTGCCCAAGTTCGAGATCTTCATCATCGTCTTCCACATCGCCGGCTTCATCACCATCCTCACCATTCTGTGGGTCTACTCGCCTCACAACTCAGCATCGTTCGTCTTCACCACGGCGCTGAATGAAGGCGGCTGGCCGACGCAGGGCCTGTCGTTCTGCGTTGGCGCCCTCGGCAACATCGCCACCTTTGTCGGTGCAGATGCCTCTGTGCACATGGCCGAGGAGGTCGAGAATGCAGCCTGGAACATCCCCCGTGCAATCTGCTGCAGCATGCTCATCAACGGTGCGGTGGGATTTGCCATGATGTTGACCCTGCTCTTCTGTCTGGGGGATGTGGATTCCGTCTTGAACACGGCCACGGGGTATCCATTCATTCAAATCTTCTACAGTAAGTCCAGGCATCCCTTCTCCGTCTGAGAGAAGAAGAAAGAGCCTAACCAACCGGGGTCGAACAGACAGCGTACAATCAGTTGCCGGCGCGACGGCCATGGGAGCAGTGGTACTCGCTCTAACATGGGCTTGCGCAACGGGGATCATAACGACAGCATCACGGATGACATGGTCCTTCGCACGCGACAAGGGCACCCCTTACAGCCGGCAGATCAGCTACGTCTCTCGACACCGACGCATCCCCGTGGTAGGCGTGCTCGTGGTGACCGGGCTCGCGGGGCTCCTGACGCTCATCTACATCGGCAGCTACGAGGCCTTCAACGACGTCATCTCCCTGACCATCACGGGCTTCTACTCGTCATACCTGCT
Source organism: Exophiala alcalophila (assembly GCA_001599775.1). Taxonomy (NCBI): domain Eukaryota; kingdom Fungi; phylum Ascomycota; class Eurotiomycetes; order Chaetothyriales; family Herpotrichiellaceae; genus Exophiala; species Exophiala alcalophila. The sequence continues at coordinate 2,355,757 of BCHY01000004.1, forward strand.
GCCGGCGTCGATGCTGTTCTACCACCGTGTCAAGGGACACGTATCGCCGCATAAGCAGGATACGCCGGGTTTGCCGCCGCCGGGGGCTGCTGAGGACAGCGATGTGCTCGACGACCCGCGTAACACGCCGGAGGACCAGAAAGGCGACGAGAAACTTACCGCCTCCGGTTCCTTACCTCCGCCCACAGCCTCGCCCATCACTCCCCAACCACAGCACTCAGACACGCACGAAAGCGACACCTTCCCCACCGGCCGCCGCGTCTCCGTCGCCCAAGCCTCCCTAGTATGGGGCCCCTTCCGCATCCCAGGGTGGCTAGGAACACTGAACAACGGCTACGCATGCATATACATGGTCTACGTGATCTTCTGGAGCGTATGGCCACCCGTGACGCCCGTCAACGCCCAGACGATGAACTACTCGGTCGTCGTGACCGGGGCAGTCGTCATCTTCAGTATCGTATGGTATTATATCAGGGGGAGGAAGGAGTATTTTGGACCCGTGGTTGATGATGAGGTTGCGACGGTTATGCGGTCGGGCAGTATAGTTAGCGTGTGAACTTGACCTCAGATGACCCCGGGCGTTTTACTGTTTCTAACTCTACAACGATGAGGAGGACATTATGATGAAACGACATGACATGATGATATCACGAGAGAGAGCGAAAGAGCGAGATGTATGGGAAATGAGTCTTGTAGAGCAAGCAACGAACTTTTTGTTCAGCGCTATATGTCAAGGAAATCTGATCACCCTGCGAGTAGGTCCGAGAGCTCTGCTCTGCCAGTACCCCTCGATCTCGCAGACTCGAAAATATAGCATGCATTCAGAGACAAAAGGAGTCTCCTCCCCCTGCGCAGAGTCTCACCACATGAACCGCTGAACCTTACCAGGCTCCTGAGGCCACTCAAACCCTTTGTACAGGAACATGTAGCACGTCGCCACGTTGACGAGCAAATACCACAGCAGTTCCAGCCATGTGGAGTACGGCGCCACAGTACGCAGCAGTGTCTGTAACTTTGATGATAATGACGAGTCTGGCGTGGCCGAACCACGCGAGGAGGATTTCTTCTCTAGTTCTCGTTGCTTGGTCGGAGGAAAGTACTCGGGGACAGCCAGGCGCCACATGAGCCAGGGCAGTAGGAAATATCGAGGCTCGACAAGCGGAGCGGCAATGAGCGACAGGGAGGTCGCGAGGAGCCAGACGAGCGCGAAGCTGACGCAGACGGTGTCGCCTCCGTACAGGACGTGGATTTGCTTGGACGGCTGCTCGACGTCCGTGGCACGGCCCAGGGCTGCGAGGACGAGCCAGGCGCAGACGTAGTAGATGGGCACGGCGGCGTACTTGACGAGCCAGTGTTTTCTGAGGATGCGGAAGACGTAGAAGGTGTAGTGGCGGTTGTCGGCGAGCGTGAAAGGGTGGATGATGGTGTTGACATGCACGACCGCCACCATCAGCACCAGGATGGTGACGGTGGTGCTCAGCCTTGGTAGGCGGCGTCGGAGAACGCCAAGGTCTGCAAACAGAGGGAGGAGCACAGGCCAGGAGTAGAAGACGATCAGGGGCCAGATGTAGAGCATCTGAGGGAGGTGGACTGTGGCGATATGGTTGTCTTTGTCACCGAGGACGATGCCCCCGTTCCAGATGACGAAGACACCGAAGGCACCCAAGAGACATACTTGTGGCCACAGATCGAGAACCAGTTGTGGAATCATGAACAAGGCGGACCGGGCAACGGAGATGGCTGTGAAAGGAATATCTGGAAGAGGAGTCAGAACCAAACGTCGCTTTCCGTTGGATTTCAGGGGGGATCAAGGAATAGTCAGGTCTAACCTTCAACGGAGGTCTCCGATATGGGAGGATCATGAACTTTGTCCGCACCAGTGTGCTCCTTGATGCTCTCGATGACCTGTAAGCCACCCAAATAGACGGCCACCCAGAAGATATTCGTTTGGCGCGCCGTGAGGGAGATCAACCCAGCGACCAGATGCAGAAGCTGGAAGAGGAACCTGCTCGAACCCTGCGCCGACGTGCCCGCAGACCAAAAGATCTGAGTAATAACGACGGCAAACACGCTGAAGAGGTCGGTGTAGTAGACCACGGAGAAGAAGAAGATAAGTGGAAAGAATATGATGCTGAACTCCCGCTGAAGAACGCTGCCGTGACTGACTGTCCGCCGCCCGACGGCCGCTAAGACGTACAATGCAACCAGCAACAGATACAACAACAAGACATTGGTGAACCGCCAATCATTGACCGAGGCTTTGAAGTCCAGGGAGAGGAAGTCTCGGACGGAGTTCACGGCGTAGGAAAAGACATAGAGGCCTGGCGGTGTGGTGATTTTGGGATCCCATTGCGACCATTGGCCCGCCCAATATGTCTGCGCTTGAGGCACGTGGAAGACCTCGTCGAGGTAAGGTTCCGGGACGATCTTGTTGACGAGCCGTCGCCATGTCATATGCAAGCTGGTGATGAGGCCCAAAAGGAGTCCGCGGAAGAAGTCCGGGCTGGTAAAATATGACATGGCGAGCGGACAGAAGGGAGGGACCGGTTCGAGAGGAGCGAGGGAGGAGCTGTACTCTAAACGGATGAATGGGGCACAAAGTAAAGGTCAGCGGAGCGTCGAGAGAGGCATTTGGGCGAAAGGTGTTGTTGATGGTCGATGGCCAAAAGAGTCGATTGGTGAAACGGTGGTACAAGTATCGTTACTTTAGGTAAGGACTTATGTCATCATCCGCACGAGGCTGCGGCCCTTGGCGCGGAGCGCGACGAGGCTGCGTCAATGGATGGCAATCACAGTCTCATGCGCCTCTCGCTCTGCCTCCGCCCCTCTCTCTCAATACACTCCCAACCAATTCAAACAGCCACTGGCCGTATCTCCCCTTCGAGCCAGGCATGGCGTTCCCTCACCCTCCCGGCCTCCTCCCCGCCGAAGTCGCCTTCCTCTGCGAGATGGAACAGGTCACCATCATCCCGCGACAGCGTCTCGAACGCCTCGATCTACTAGGTGTGAGTGACTCCTCCAGAATCCTCGCAACGCATGCGGGCGGGAGGCACCGGGGGAAGGGGAACAGAATACTGATATTCACCAGGGTCCCACACGTCCTCTAATACCTCCGCAACGAGCCACACTGCCCCTGTGGCTCGCGGTGCTGTTAAAACGGCAGCGCCGCGCCAACATCTTGCCCCCGCCGTGGCTGCTGGCCGAAAACCTGCAAGAGACACTCAACGTGGAAACAAACAAAAATTTCCAGGACTCGTTCTCGCCACCTCCCCCGATCCCGCCGACGAAACACACCGACTACGCGGGCAAGTCGTTCTACGCATCGCCGCCGTTCGTGGAGTCCTGCACGGCCGAATCGGCGCCCACCGCGCTCCCCTACCACTGGTTCGAACTGTCGGAGATGCTGCTGGAGTCGGCGAGCGATGATATCCCGGAGCCCGACCGGTTGAGACAGCTGCTCCGGGATGTTCGGGAAGTGAGACTGGCGAAGATGCGCAAGGAGGTGGATCACCTGTCCGGTGACGGAGAAGGCACGCGGCTCGACGGTGTGGGCGCGATGGAGATCTCTGAATCGAGGGGCTTCATCACGGGCGTCATGGACGGACTAAGAAAGATCGACGCCAGTAGGGAGCAAGAGAGACGGGAGCGAGAGGAAGAGGAGCGGGAGAATCAAAGGTATAATGACGACGATGACGAAGACGACGATATGACCTGAGATACTGGCATTCATAAAGCATGAAAAAACATTATGTTCATTTCACCATGCTCGCATCAGATACCACGCTTGTCCACCTCCGTTGAAACAGCAGAACTGGCATGTGTTCCATCGCCGCTCGGCCTCGGCGCCAAAGGAAAACGGAATCAATCAAGAGGTGGGAGTGGCGTCCTGGCCGTCCTTTTCCTGGAGTTTCCTTCGCGCTTCAAGGATCATCTCTTCCCTCCGCCGCTGGAGCATCTTCTGTCGCGCATCTTTGCTACCTGCCCAGCCCGGCGGCGGTGCCTCCTCCTCCTTCTCCTTCCCCTTTGAGTTTATCTTCGCTTGCAGGTTATATCGCGTGATTAGATCTGGAGGCGTAGGCTTCGTCGACACCGCCGTGGTCGACGCCGTCGCAACCGTGGGATTGGAAGAGGTAGTCATCAATGAAATCGGTGGCTGAAAGGAAGGCGGGGCCTATCATACACCCCAGTTAGCAAGCGTTATTATCCCGCGATACCCCGGAGAACGTATTGGATGGATGGAGGGAAGGTGTATTTACCGGATCCAGACCTCGTCCCATCAGCACTCGCTCCGTGGTGGCCTGGACACTCCCGCGATTCCGATGTAAATCCCACATGATGTCGCGCCGACTCAACTGCGGGAACATCTGTGCTATCTGATCCACTTGCGCCGGGGTGAAGCGAAGGCCGTTCGGTCGGGAAGAGGATGACTGGCCGCCATCTGCGCCGGATCGCGTGGGGGAGAAGAAGTATCGATAGATGAAGAAGCCCAGGACGGCGACGAAGGCGAGGCTGGGAATGGAGATGGTGGCCTCCTCTTCCAACGAGGAAGACATGCTGTTGTCTCTGGACGGCGGCGGTGGCGGGCTGCGACGGTGATGCGCAGGCAGGTTTGGGTGCGACGGACGATCACCTGAGAGATTCGGCGAGGTGTTGACGTGGTCCTGGTGGATGAGGCGTCGGCGATTCAAGACATGAATTGGTGGGGAAATAAGAATGTTCGGATGGATGAGGAAATGGCCACGGAGGGCGGCAAGGCACTGAGGCGTGAGGCGGGTGCAATGAGTACGGAGCAATGAGGATGGGATGATGCTGCTCGGAGTACGTAGCAGTAGTGCCGTACCGGTAAGTTGGCAAGTTATCGGGGATGCAAACTAGGCGCCCGGTGCCAAGATATGTTTCCTTTTTCAGGACGAGAGTGATGCCGCCCTGTGCTCGGCCCCTCGCTCAAGCCTAGCACGGCGGTTCTCCCCCGGAACTTACCGGTCGTGGGGCCCAAATTGTCTGGCGACTTGGCCTCCCTAGCCCAGATAGTACGACGTCACCCCGACTCACCTACAGTACTATATTAGGAGGTGTCTCCTTCCAATGACTCGTACGGTTGGCCTTCTCCCTAAATCGCCGCCGAACCTGTCCAATGAAGTTGTGAGCTTCTTCAAAAGCAGCGTCGCTGTACGGATACTGACCTTCGAGTACGTACCAAAGTACACTTTAGGGCCCCCGAATAGGTAAGGGGGCTTCGTCCCCGCCTATCAGCTATACTTATATGGGGTTACGCCAAGGCCCTTTCGGGCCCGCATAGCCGATAATTGGCCATTTGGTACTGTTGATACGGCAGCCCTCGAGTGCTCGTCAATGGCAGCAGCACCCCCTATACAACAACTGATCACATTTCACATTTCACATTTCACATCCAGGCAGCCAAATTCTGTTTTGAGCGAGTACAGGTAGGCAGACATGAAAGGGAATGCCTTCTTGTGGCTGCTTCCATATGCTCTGATGTCCCCGGGGTTCCCCAATCCCGCCGCGGCGCTTCCGCTCTCCGCTTCTTTTTGACTGTTTCAACAAAGGTAACGCTCGTGGACCCGTCCGCTGATCCAGAGAGAGTAGCCCAAACCTTCTCAACGGTCTCAGCCTCACAGGAGGAGATTAGCTCAAACTTTGGGCGGTATGGAGCAATGATTTGTACTTGAGTACGCGTTCTCCAAGGAAGAAAGGACAACTTTCTCGTAGGTACATAAGTAGACGAGCGCATCCAATGACTCGTAAGACGTCCAAGGGTTTTGATCGCCCGCCTCTAATCTCAAAGTAACCATGAGAATTTACGAGCTGCCGGTGCTTAGAGCCTTGCTAGCCTATATTTTCCTTCTCTCAGGCTTTTTGCTGTACGGCCAATCCTTCTTCTACCACGATCCAGGCAGCATCTTTTTCGATGAATCCAGAGCCTTCGAGAGACGGTACAGTTCTTACAGAGAACGTGAAGTCAGAGAATACATTAGCAATCTTACATCCACCCCGTCCCCGTCGTCGACCAAACCTCCTGTCCAGGCAGGATTACACCCTAGTGTCTGCGCGAGCTTTTTGTCTGTGAAAAGGGATGGTGAACAGTATCTTCCGGTAACCCTTTCTGAGTAGGAGGAAAAAAACTCTTCCCAGTATCAGTACTGACAGGCAACAGCTAGCTGTAGCGAGTTGCATACAAGGGCTGTCTTCCTGCGAAAGAAACGATCTCCATGTTGACGTACTCCTCGCTCATACCAATGCAAGCGTGCATCCTTCCTCTCGAACACCATGGCTGTCTGAGTCTGTTGATAATATACACGGGTACAACGTCCTGCCTGAACAAAGAATAGATCTTGAGAGACTTGAAGAGGAGCAAGATTTTGCCACAAAGGGGGTTTATGACTATATACATGCACTGGAGAACTGCTACGATACCCAGGCCCCATGGGTTGTTATCTTTGAGGACGATATACTCCTTGCCGATGGCTGGTTTGTCGAGACCTTGCGAGCGGTTGGAGATATTCAACGGCGCTTCGCAGCCTCTAATCACGACTGGCTCTTCTTGCGGCTCTTCAACCAAGAACGCTCTACCAAATGGGCGTCTTCAACACCCGGACAGAATCACGAGATGATCATCTCGTTACTGATCATCATCCCAGTTTTGTCTGCTCTGGGCTTGTTACGTCGCAGATCTGCATGTCTGCGACGACACCTTGACAATGCATCCCTGGCAGTAATTTGCCTCCTCGCTATCCCGACGTTTGTCATCCTCTTCTACCAAGCTGGCAAGGCTTCAATGCTCCCACCCACACCTGGCGTCCACAAGGAAGGTTTTGGATGCTGTTCACAGGCGCTGGTTTTCCCCAGGGATCAAATCCCACGTGTTCGGAATTACCTCTTGCAAAGACGAAGCGGTCAGATAGACTTGGTGCTGGACGACCTTGCTGCCCAAGACTCGCTTGATCGTTATGCATTGTATCCGGTTCAGGCGCAGCATATTGGTATTGGTCTGATTCGTCGCTTTGGGGCATATCAACTAATCTCTCCTGCAGGCCAAAGGTCGGTTCGTGGCACAACAGCACATGAAGCTCAGGCAATATGGAGTATGGCATTTGAGCAACACAATCCGCAGAAATTAAGCGTGTCGCATAAGAAGCTGCTGAGCTTGATTTACGGGGAAAGATGTGGCAGCCTGACTGGGATATAGTGGGGTTAGATACCAGCCAACCGTGATACTGATTGGCTATAAGAAGCCAGAAGCTAAAAGGTTCCGATTGGGTGTGATAGTTACTCTACTCTGATTGGTCTCGTCACCGGGGTCAGCTGCCAAGCCCGGAACGGAACAATCTCCCCGCCGAGGCATCAGCAAGTCTCAACACCATCACATCCATATGCTCCGTCTCAGACTCCCTCTCAGCTCAGGATGTCTAGGAGACCGGCCGGAAAAAGCTACAAAGAAGACTCCTCTTCTTTGTTGTAGATCCTGGATATTCGTCCACCCATCCATCCTTTCAGCCAGTCAGCCAGTTAGCCAGAGAGGCGAACCTTCCTGCGAAGGCACCATTCATATGTTGTCTTCTGCATCGCTCATCCAGCAAGACCGGCCGACATTCTCGCAGCCCGCATCTTCTCCTTGTGGTCCACGACCTCCTTACCCAGCATCCCTCGAGCCAATTCCACGACCACCGGCTGAAAATCATAACTTCCACCCATGGCAAACGCTCCCCTGTCGTCCCTCTGCAGAATGACCTGTGAGATCCAGATGTTTCGCATGATGCCTGCGGAAAATAGTTTGTTCTGGTTCATATTCCATTCCGGCCAGTTTGACTCTGTGGCCAGGTAGGCCGGGTCGGTCTTGTACCCTTCTGTTGTGAAAGTCCCGGTGACGTCGTCCGGGTACTTGAACACGCTTGGGTTGGCGAGCTCGAGGACCTTGCCAGAGGCTTCCTTGGGGAACGCCGGGAGGATGTATAGCAGGTAAGTGCGGCGGAGAAAGTTCCAAACCGCCCCCAGCGGCACTGGACTAGCGAAGATGTCCTGCTTGTTGAACTGTGGGTCGGCCGAGACAGCGCTGGAAGAACCGAGTCAGCACTTTGGTCTGGGCCTAGGATGTGTGTGGTCCAGAGGGCGAACGATTCTCAAGAGAGGGAAAACTTACAGCAACAAAGCATTCGTCTGCTCTGCAACCCTCATGAGGCTTTCCAGAGAAGGCCTCTCGACTGGCTGCAGCGCGTCACCTACTTCATCCCCGGACGAGACTGCTGTCTCCGAAGGGTCTGTCTCCCAAACATGATCGCCCCCGTTCAACTCCCTATTATATTTCTCTGCCTTTGTCTTCGAAACCTTTGCTCCCATTTCGTTCGTCGGATCTCTTTTTTTTCTTTGCTTGAAATCGGGAAAGCTGGGAGAAGGAAGGAGAAGTTGTTATTATGAAAAGAATCCACGAGCAGATCGTAGCAAGGCAAAGCAAAGGGCCCTTTTTATAAAAGACGTTTGGCACAAACCCCCTTGGAGAAGTTTGTAGAGCGGTGACTCCATCTTGATAAACCCCGTCAGACAACATCAAACAGCGAGGTTTGCAGCCACAGCTCATGACAGGATACAAACCAGTCGAAAAGTTAGGAAGCAGTGAATGGGAGAAGTCTTTCGTTGTATCACTCTTTTCTTCATTCATAGTCTCAAGCCGATCACTCACCAAAAACCACCTGTGCTTCCACCCTCCGTTGCCTCGTCCCTATCACGACGTCAACCTCTCTCACCCATCCGTGGTCATGATTTGATAGTATCCCAACCAACCCAGGTCCGGGGCATGACTCGCCACACCATAACTTCGCCACTCTTCAGGTCTCCGACTTTAAAACTCTCCTCCCGGACTTTGGCCCTCTTGCCTTTCTCAAGGTCCCGGCCTTGCTCCCAGGCTCGAATCTTCTTCTTCGTTCCGTCCCAGTCAATCACCACAGCAACGTGCTCCGGCTTGCCCACGTCTACGCTGTACTTTGCGTGCAAACCGCCCTTGTGTCCCGAGAACTTGGCGTTGCGGAAAGTGACAATGTCGCCCGGTCGGATTTCGTCAAACTGCTGAGTCGAGGCGTTGCCGAGATTGGCGTATACGAGGGCACCATAAGCTCTCGTTCCAATCGGAAGGAGGGCCGTTGAATGTGGCTTCAAAAGTTCCAGAACAAACGCTCGAGCCGAGCCATCACCCACCGTGCTTCCAAGAAGGCCGTTTGCGACCCTGGCCATCGGCGTGCCGTATTGCGTGGATGAATTCTCCAGCTGATCCCGCCTCGGTGGAGGTGGTGGTCGCTCGTGATTTTGCTCTAGTGTGACATGAGATGGGTCCGAGGAGTCAAAACTTGCATTGATCGTCGTCTGCGAGTAATCCATGTAGAGGACATAGACATCTTTGGAAATAGTCGACTTTCCTCCGCGTTTGGTGGAAGAGGTCGTTTCCATTTCATAGAGGATATCAGGTCTTCCCTGCAAAGATGGGGGTGGTGCATTGTTTTGAGTCCACCACATCGACCCTCTTCCAAGATCAAGGTCGTGGGCCATGAAGCCTTGTTCATTGGATGACCATGAGTGATCCATCGAACGGCGGGAAACAGTCCCGGCTCTTTTCATATCACTCTTCAGATCGAGAGATTGCCTCGGTGACTCAGAAGGAGGATGTGGCGCAAAGCTAGGGGGCGATATATATTCAGACGTGTCTGGCGGCGGAGGAGGAGCGGCTCTCTCCGCTGGTGGTGGAGGGATAATTGTTTGTTGGGGCGTCGCACTATACATGTCATCTTCCTCAATCTCTTCACTGGGAGTCTGCAGGTTCGACGAATATGGCGCCTTGCCCGGATGGGGAGGCGGGGGKGGATGCTGAGGAGCAGAATAGCGATAGGGATCATAGTCCTCGTCGTTATTGAGCGCTTGAGGTGGCGGAACTGGCGGGGGAGCCGCCCGAGGAGCGTCCATTGATTTCCTGGTCTTGGGGGGCGCTTGAGCCGGGGCTGGCGGAGCCGGAGCCATGTCTCGGGGCGCTGGAACTGGAGGCATGGGAGGGGCGCTTCGCACGGGTGGACCCTTTGGCGACTTCACCGCATCGTCCGTAAGTATCTCCTCATCGAGGCTCGAGTCCCTATTGTGAGATTTAAGGGCGTCCTTGTGCTTGGCGCTGGAAGCAATGTCTGTATCGTAGTCTCCGTCGTATTCGGTGACCTCGTCCTCGTCATCTGCATCGGGGCTGGCGGTAGAAACAGCGCCAAAGCCGCGGGAATCACTCGTCGAGCGGCGACTAGGGGGGAATCCTGGAGGAGGTGGTGGCGGTGCTCTCGTCTGAGGCGACGTTGGGCTCATTGGAATCGGAGGAGGAAGTCGAGAAGCACGTTTATCCACTGTGGGTGCGACGGTGGACTCGCTGGTGTCAAGCCTCGTCGGCGGGGGAGGCGGCGGGACAGCTAGCGGAGTCACAGGCATCTCTCGAGGAGTTTCATCTTCATCCTCATCTTGATCGCTCTCCGGCTGGGCCGGCGGTGGCGGAGGCATTGGGCGGGCTAGAGAAGTCAGCAAGTCAGTCACTGTTGCGATACTCCAGCGGCATCTACGTACATGTAGGAGTTTGCGGGATTTGAGGGACAGGGGGAGCACCTGGGGGAGGCGGTGGTGCAGCCCTTGCCTCACGCGGTGGCGGCGGGGGCACAGCTCGTTCTGGAGACAGTCAGTCTACGAGTATGGCAGCAGGCTCATGGGTCAGACATACCTTGCGGAGGAGGTGGGGGTGGCCGGTCCGTCGATCGCCGCTGTGGCGGCCGGGAGATGTAGTCTTCAGATTCATGCAAAGCAGAATCTTGAGGCGTGGGTCGTGCAGTCTCATCCTCGTCGCTCTCTGGCAGTTCTTCTTGTCGTTTCGGTATTGGGTTTGACATCCCGGGGAGCGCGACCGGAGCGGCCCGCTCCTGGCCTTCTGGCTGTTGATAACTCTCCGACGAGGGTTGTCGAACGACGTCTGCAGGCCTGGGCTTTTTGAAGCCTCCAGGAGCTCCCATGCCTCCTGGTGGTCCGAACATACCCATCATTCCCATCCCGCCGCTCATCTTGGCCATCCTGTCCCGAAGCTCTCGCCGTCGGCGGGCTTCTGGGTCTTCTTCCTCTTCCTCCTCCTCGTCCTCCTCCTCTTCTTCTTCCGCCTCCTCCTCGTCCTCGCCCTGTTCCACCGCTCCCTGGGTCTCGATCACTGATCTCTTTCTCGCAGGCTCAGAAACCTGATCGGCTCCCTTTGACTTCGGTCGCTCTTCTTCAGTAGAGACGTCTTGCGCGTCCTCGTCGTCTCCCGCTCCAGAATCATCTGCATCATTTGTATCACTAACGAGTTCCCGTGACGGCTGTGGTTGCGGCGGGGCAGTGGTGCGACGAGGTAGTAGTCCAGGAATGATATCTTGTTCGCGATCAGCCAGCTCGCCAGAAGTGCGGTTCACCGTTTCGCTGGTATCTGCTCTTGTCAAGCCCGGCTCAGGGGGCGGGGCCTGTTCACCAGACTCAGTCGGCTCGACTCGCTTTTTGGGCGGCTTCTTTGGTTTATCTTTCTTCTCTGCGTTTCGCGCTGCTTGTTCAAGCTGTTGCTTCTGCAGCAGAGCAATTCTCTCCTTCAAGCTCTGGGGTTTTGGCTGGTCATCTGGCTCAGCCTCAGGATGAGGTGCGGCGGTTTCGGAGGGTTCTCGCGGCTCCGGCTCATGTAAACTTGGGTCTTCCTCACGCCGGTACGGTTTTTGGACCGGGGCGGGGTCTCGGGCTGGCGGGACATATGCGTTTCTGCTGGGCGGAGGCGCCACAAACGGCTTCTTGATGAAGCCACTGGGCGGACCGCCCCCTGGTTTGAAAGGCGCAACCGGGGCAGCAGCAGGTTTATTGAATGCTGCAATTCTGTCCTTGAAAGAGTTCGACGTCGGCTTCTCTGCGACAGGGGGAGGAGCTTTAGAAGACTGCGGAGGAGAACTAGGGGTCGAGCTCGGTGGAGGAGCAACTGCTGGCTTGGATACCGGCGGAGCTTCAGGTTCTCCTCTAAATTGTTCCAAGGACCGCCTGGGAGGTTCTTTTTCTTCATCTTGCAGAGGCTGCGCCGGTTCAACTGGCGGAAGGACGGGTTGTGGTACAGGAGGTTCGGGGGGGTGTTCAGTGGCATCTGGCACAGCAGCCCGCTTCGGTGCTCGCACTGGACGTGAGGGAACGGCCGGTTCGTACTTTTCGACGAAGTTCCTGGGGAACAAGCCTTCCAGCTTCTCCCCGGATGCATTCAGGTATTCCCCGGTGTACCAGTCTGCATCCTCCTCCTCGGTCACGGTGATTATCTGGCCATTGTCGAAATTCAGGTCATCCGGCTCTTCCGACCTGTATTCGAAGACTGCTTTCACTTTGAACGGTACTGAAGGCATATTGTCTTGAGGAATCTCTCCTGAATCCGCAGGAGGGAGGTGGCTGCGTGCAGGCAGAGAGCGGTTCAATGGTCTTACTTGACCAGCAACGGTGACGCAGCGCCTGCGCCACCTGACTCAAGGCCGCTGCCAAGGTGAGGGTAATATGGACAATTGAAGAGCGGCGAACTTGCTCGATCAGTGGACGATATGGCAGGAGATGGAGGGGCAGGAGGCTGTGGTCAGGCAGAGAGATAGGGAGCTGCCAGGGTCGACAGCAGAATCGGGAGCGGGACTTCGGTGGTGCAGTGTTGTGGTGTTGGAGTGTTGGAGTGCGGTGATGCGATGCAACCAGGTGTGTACGAGTGCTAGCAGTAGCAGTAGTACGAGTACTGTGCTGTAGGATGTGGACAGTGGCATTCACGCTGACTGCACGCGGCGCTGCACAGGCTACAGCGTGGCCACCGGCCGCGGCGGCAGTGGTCGGTGGCTCGGTGGCTCGGTGGTCGACGTGGGCAACGTGGGGCAGCCAGCGATGGATGATGGATGACCGATGCCGGGGGCGTAGATACATTTCTCCGTTCAACTCACCCAACCCTCAAGTTCTCGTATATCGTATGCACTCGTCTACGAACTGTACACGCATCACGCACAGAATACTTCTCAATCACGCAGCCAGCGCCGACCTCTATCCAGCACCTTCGCCGTGGCATTGCGCTGCCCTCACTGACAGGGAGACCTGATCTGACATGGCCTACCATGGCGAGCGGGCCATCAACTTCCAAACCAGCCGCTGAAGATCGCATACGTTCCACTGCTCTGCGCCATGCACAAGATATCGAAGACAGAAAGAAACTACAGGCGCGCATAGCAGACCTTGTCGTGGAAGCCTTCGACTTGCCATCCTCTCCGGATGCCGACCCAGCAAAGCCCCAGAGCTCGGATGCAGCTCTGTTTAAAGAGTGCCTGGGGGTGTTCCAGCCTTCAGATTTGGATGATCTCATCTACGAGCGCAACGTAGACAACCGATGTGGCTACGGTCTCTGCCCCAGACCGAACCAAAAGCTGGCCCACAACGGCCAAAAGGTATGGAACAAGAAAGGGGGAAAGGACTTCAAACTTGTCGACAAATCCGAATTGGAGAAGTGGTGTTCCCCGGCTTGTCAGGAGAGGACGCTCTTCGTGCGGGTTCAGCTGGGAACCGAACCTGCCTGGCTCCGGGAGGTGCATACTGTTAAGATCAAGTTCCTGGATGAGGTTCGGACGGACAGTCTGGAAGAGTCTTTCAAGGTTGTTTTATTTCCTCGCAGTCCGCAATTCTATCACCATAAGCATAGCTAACTCCTCGCAGGCCCTATCGCTTTCCAAAGCGTCCGAAGCAGACCTGGCGGAAAAGCTACAAGCCCTCGCGCTCGAAAGGGGTGAGCCCAGTCTCAAAACCGACGACAGTCCTGTCACCATCGTGGAGAAGTCCAGCAACCGCATTCCTAAGCCCCCCTCGTTGACGAAGCAACGATCTGGCGCTATCGAAGGCCACCAGCCACGTAATGTTCGCTTTGCGGAATGATTGCTTATTTTCGAAAGCATCCTTCACTGATCTGCTCACCAAACAAAGCAGACAATGTGCCCCGGAGGTCTCAAAGGGTGGAATTGCGACAAGACCGGTCATGTACTGGCCGCGTGTCGGGTCGCTTTCGTCGGACAAGCTCGTCCCGTCAATACGGCGTCGGGACATGGAATGCCATCAGAGTTACGGGCCAGCAGGCCGAGGACCACTTGAGAAATCTAAGGCGGCCGAGTGGTGCCGTGGTCCAAATTTTATCATAGACAACACTGCAACTTCTGTAATCATCGCCCAAACGCGACGTATGCTCTTTCGAGAGGCTGTCTCTCATATTCCCACGCCAGCCAATCACTCCTCGTTGTCGGCAGTAAGCCCATGCTGTTCACTTTGTATACACCCAGGGCGAGTAGAAGACATTGCATGAGAACATAGAGCGCCTTGACTGCGAGCATTTGGGACCGATTGCCGTCGCTTTCGAACTTGGCGAACTGTGCATTGGTCTGCGCAATGGCTTGGATGGGATTCTTGAAACTGCGCACCGTGAGTCAGAACTGAGGCAGACATGTGGTTTTTTCTTTGGAAAGATAGGGCAATGCTCACAGCATGAAAACCATCATGATGGAGAATATTTGTAACGAGTTTCCCGACATATAGCCCATGATAGCTTGCATCGGGAGTTGTTTCGCGGGGCCCAAGGCAACCTCCCATGCCTTCTTCAGCTTCAACTTTTCGGTTTCTTCTGGGGTCGGCGCCTTTCGTACAGAGACTTGTGATTTCTGTCATCTGTCAGTACAGGTGTCTCTGAGGTGTCTCGCTCGACGTACCTTGCTCCCCGTGACGGATTTCGAACCGGAGTAGCCGGGAGGATCTGCCACGCTGGAGGCATTCTTCGGTTTCGGAGGCACGCCGTTGCTCAAGTCCAAGACCCACTTCGGTGGAGGAGGAATCATGTTGTTTGGAGTTGACATGACTGCGGATTGGATTCTCGGAGAGGTGTTTAACAGATCATTGTCGTTGATGTAGAGTGACGAACACGCTGCGCAGGCTGATTTTCGGAGCGGAAAAACACCGGCGCCGGGGATTCTTGGCATTTCAGCCTTGGTCGGTGTTCAACTTGAGCACTCTCGCCCTTCTGATCATCTACAGTCCACCCTGCCTCTCACAATGTGAAGTTGCTGGCATTGCTGCTACCGCTACTACTCTATAGCCATAGCCTGATATCACAGCACTTCTCTGCTACTCGGTATCTTCACGAAATCCGTCGGTTGACCTTAGTCGCGTTGAAAGACATGATTAACTCTCTCCAGTGGACACGGCCTTCATTCCCTGGACAAGAAACCGGGGGAAATCTGAGGGCGCCTTATCTAATTATGTCTGGCTGTCCATTGCCACAGCATTCGGCAGAGCAGATTAAAGAAAAGCATAGAATGGCTGCTGTCTTTTTGACTACGGCCGAGTTGTTGACGGGAGTGTTTTCGGCTAGGTGATTGTGCTCTGAGGTCATTGGCGCGAATGTTAGTGGTATTCCTGATCTCATAGGTTGATTCTTGAGACAGATGTCATATGTCATATGGGAAGATGGGAAGTTGTATTACCTGGTAGGTAGTCTTCGTGATGAAAAGGGGTAAAGACTACAAATCGCCGCTTTATGTAAACTCAGTGCCGCTACCCCAAGTTTGTGACAGGGCGGCATCATATTTGGCGAATATAGACTAGCTTAGTGAAGCGACTTAGCCGTCTTGGCATCAGATCATCGACGCGCCGCGCTCTTCGCAAGGTTGACAACCTCCTTTCACTCCTGATCAGATCAGTCTGATTTCGCATTGCTGCCATCACAACCAGGCATACAGACGATTGCCATCGCGCTGGGATCTTGGACCATCCCAGATGCATCGCGCATGATAGACATGCTGCGATAATCTTCCCAATCCGACCGCGCCAGCAAACGATTCCGCCGATCCGGGCCAGGATCTCGGGGAACACCCGACTTGTCTTGGACTGATTAAAAGTGATTCACAATGTCGTCCGGATCAGGAGACGCGAAACTCTTTGCAAGAGTAAGTCAGGCCTTTCTTTCCCATGCCTTCACTGCCGAGCCGCGCTTCACTCATGGAAATTCTTTGTCCTGCCCGACCCTGTTGGTCTTGGTTGTGCCCTTTCCATGATGCGCAGGTCTTTCTGCCTTCTTTGCACTCCTGTTTGATCAGCGACATTAGTCAAGATGGATGGCCAGGACGATTCCAAAGTGCCCCTCCTGCATGAGGACCTGAAATGTCAATGTCGAGTTTGCGAGACGCATACCCTTATGGCCGGCCTTGCCGAAGCAGGCCTCGCCGACTATCCTGAACCAGTGGCTCACACACCTGAACAGGGCAAAGTCGCCGAATTACGACAAGAACTCATCAACCCGGGCAAGAAAGACAAGAACCATGCCACAAAGAAGAACGCTCTCAAGAAGATCGTGGCCAACATGACCATGAGCAACAACGACATGGTCGCCCTCTTTCCCGATATCGTGGCTTGCATGGAGATCCCAAACCTGGAAATCAAAAAGATGTAAGTTCAGGACTTTCACAACTTTATCACATGTCACTCATTCAAATACAGGTGTTTCTTGTACCTCCAACACTACGCTCGAGTGAAACCAGATGTGGCCCTCCGAGCCTTGCCCGTTTTGCAAAACGTAAGGGACTACCCCTGTTGACTCATGGGCGTCGACTAATCGAGACAGGACATGCAAGATGCCAATCCCCTGATTCGAGCCCTGGCGCTGCGAACCGTCTCATACATCCATGTTCGCGAATTTGTTGAAGGAACCATCGGCGCGCTTAGGAAGCTGCTCGCGGACCAGGACCCGTACGTGCGCAAGACTGCGGCAATCACCGTTGCCAAAGTGTATGACCACGACAAACGCCTTATCGAAGGATCGGACCTCATCGACAGACTCAATCGAATGCTGAAAGACGAGAACCCGACAGTGGTTGCAAGCGCACTTTCCGCTCTGCAGGACATTTGGGAAAGAAGCGAGAACATCAAATTGACGATCGACTACGCCAGTGCGTCAAAGATTGTGTCCATCCTGCCTGATTGCAACGAATGGTCGCAGACCTACATTCTGGAAGCGTTGATGTCCTATGTTCCTCACGACTCCGGCGAGGCCCTTTTGCTAGCAGAACGAATCTCCTCGCGCCTTTCTCACTCCAACTCGGCCGTGGTGCTTACCTGCATCCGAGTGATCATGTATTTGATGAATTACATCTCTGATGCGAAGAAAGTGGACGAACTTGCGCGCAAGCTGTCTCCGCCATTGATCACGCTGCTGTCCAAGCCACCGGAGATCCAGTATCTTGCGCTGAGAAACGCGATCCTGATTCTCCAACAGCGCCCGGAAGTGCTTCAGAGCGACATTCGTGTCTTCTTCTGCAAGTACAACGACCCGATCTATGTCAAAGTGACCAAGCTGGAGTTGATCTTCATGTTGGCCAATAAGGACAACATCTCGGTGGTGCTGAACGAACTGAAAGAGTACGCCACGGAGATCGATGTCCAATTTGTGCGCAAGGCGGTTCGAGCGATCGGGAAGCTGGCCATCAAGATTGAGCCGGCGGCTCGACAATGTATCGACACTCTTCTCGAGTTGGTCAACGCGAAGATCCCCTACATTGTGCAGGAAGCGACGGTGGTGATCAAGAACATTTTCCGCAAATACCCCAATCAGTACGAATCGGTGATCTCGACGGTGATCGGTCAAATCGACGAGCTAGACGAGCCCGAGGCCAAGGCTGCGATTATCTGGATCATCGGTGAATACGCTGACCGGATCGAGAACGCGGATTCACTGCTGCAGGATTACCTGTCGACCTTCCATGAGGAACCGACGGAGGTGCAACTGGCGCTTTTGACAGCGACGGTGAAGCTGTTCCTCCACCGACCGACGAAAGGCTCGTCGATCGTGCCCCAAGTGCTCAAATGGTGTACCGAGGAGACTGATGATCCGGACCTGCGCGACCGTGGATTCATGTACTGGCGACTCTTGTCGACGGACCCCGTGACGGCGAAGAAGGTGGTCATGGGCATGAAGCCACCCATCTCAGCGGAGAGCGAGAAGCTGGACCCGACCACGCTGGAGGAGCTGTGCCTCAGCATCGGCTCCCTGGCGACCATCTACTTGAAGCCCGTGCAGCAGGTGTTCCGGGCCGCGCGGACTCGTCGTCTACCGGAGTCGCCGGCGCTGCAGCGCAGAAAGGACGACTCGGCCACATATCCGCCGTCACTGAGCACTGCAGCCGCTATGGCGACCGTCGACGCAGCTTCGCAGCACGAAATGGCGACAGCGGCAGCAGCAGGAGGAGGGGCACCCGCTCACCAAGCCGCCATCGCCGCTGCGGACGACTACTTCAAGAACCTGTCGCTGAGTGACAACAGCGGCGGCGACATCCTGACCAGCCCATCCATGGGAGGCCCCGGCGGCAATCCGTACGTGGTGACTCAGATGAACGCGCCGCAGCAGATGTTCTCCGGAGGGCAGCAGGCCATGGCCAACAACGGTGACCTGCTTTTGTAGGTCGACAGATGGACAGGCCGACGTCCGGATGAGAACGAGACGACACGTTTACGAGCACAACACAAAACAATACAGAACAACACAGCACAGTTCTACTTCCGGAGTAGCTGAACAGAGCCAGTCCAGTCCCGGGTCGAAGGGCATAAGAGAAGAAGGCCTAGCTAGCATGGCATGTAAGGCTCCAGAGGACATTGACTTGCGCATCTGCATCTGCATCATCCAGGGAGGGGGAGGGGGGGGGGGGGGGGGG
>BCHY01000004.1:2374637-2390421 GCA_001599775.1 Exophiala alcalophila
GGGGATTGGAGCGAGCCATGTACATTGTACTCTCGTCTTCTTCTAGTCTCGACTCTACTCTAGCTCAGGATAGTTTTTCAGCAGAATGAATGGACTGAAGGGTTCTTCTTTTCCTCTTCTTCTCCCTCCTCTGTTTCCCTTTGTTCTCTCCCTCCGGAAGGATTTTGGAAGTATTTAAGGTATGTACTCGTAGAGTAAAGCACATGCTAAAAGTACCATAGGGGAGCGAGTACCTAATGTAAGCAGTGGCGGGGATGCAGAATGCATGCAAGGCTGCGAAAACACATACACTGAACGCCTGGGCCCAGCCAGCACTCGTCACTTGTTGCCTCGAGAGTGATGGTTGATGTTTTCGGATCATAGTACCTTACTGATCGTGGCTACTGCCACAGTTCCGGAATTCCGTGTCCTATTTTGTCCGAGTGGAATAGAGTAGAGTTACCTAAGGTAAGGTACGAATAGTAATACCCGACTTTAAGCGGGCCCGGGGTGGGAATAATCTCTCAGGCTGTCAGCACCAATGCAGCCGGGACAGTACAGAGTCGACGTGGATTGGACCATCACCATCAGCAATCACTAATACGGAGTACTTAATGGGCAAAGTACTAGATAGAGTAGCGAGCTGAATGCGCATCGCCACGTCGATTCGGAGTGAAAATGATTACATGGACGGCGGGCTCGGTTCGCTTGGACATGTAATACAATTTACAACACCTACACCTCATCCTCTCTACCAGGTACGCTCTCTCGTCAACTTGTCCTCAGGCTCCAGCTCCAGCGCCAGCTCCAGCCATGGTGTCCTTCGCAGAACTGCCGGCTGAGATCCTGGTTCAGATTCTGCGGTATGCCAACCTCCAGGGCGACCTTGCTAGTCTCAGGCAGTGCAATACTCGCCTTCTCCAGGTGGTCACGCTTCAGAGTCGGCAGTTCCTCGACGACCTGTGTTGCCAGCATCAAATAACATCTCGAGCGATAGATATCTTCCTTGCACCAAGGATACCCGGAGGCCATGGGTCCCCTCAGGCTGCCATACCGAGCAGTCTGTCGACAGTCGCTCTCAGTTTTTTT
Source organism: Exophiala alcalophila (assembly GCA_001599775.1). Classification (NCBI taxonomy): domain Eukaryota; kingdom Fungi; phylum Ascomycota; class Eurotiomycetes; order Chaetothyriales; family Herpotrichiellaceae; genus Exophiala; species Exophiala alcalophila. Next base: position 2,375,706 of record BCHY01000004.1, read on the forward strand.
CTGCACAGGATGAACATTGTCGCCCCCGATATGCAACAGGCGGTCCCACATCCGAATGAAGTCGCTGTGCCTCGTGCACCGCGAAATCTAGAGCAGCTCATGCTTTTGGCAGTGTTTAGCCGCCTGCTCAAGTCCTCGTCGACATTTCCCTACGCGAAACAAGGAGATACTCTGGCCCCTGCAGGCGGCGCCGCCCATTCTGTCTCGATCTCGTTGTCCGAGGAGTTGGTGGACTGGCTGGAAAACGTGCTTAACTTGGCCGAATTGGAGTCGATCATCGCCGCCATCAACGTCTGCACCACCCGACTTTGGAGGACGATCTCTCTTTCCCAACCGAAGGACTGCATGGTGGCCAGCTTCGGGGGACTGGGTGGAGTGTTTTTCGACACTGACCAGGCAATCTTGGTGGAACATGTCATCTGGAAAGGGCCCGTTTGGGTCTCGGAGTTGTTGGAGATGCACAGTTCAGCTGAGATGGGGACAAGCTGGCGTTTGGACGACTGGATCGTCACCGACGGCGTCTGGAAAGGAACACAAGAGGAGGGTGCTCGACTGGCGGCAAGCGGTGCGGTACGGCTGTTGCGGAAAGCAAGGCTGCAGAGGTTGGGGGGTGTAACATGTATGGTCAATTGAAGAGTGAGAGAGTGAGTCCCTACCAAGAACTCAATCCGTACCCATACCCATAAGGTGCGCAGGGAAAGCCACACCAGGAAGGCGATAACAACTTGCGGTCTGCATCAACTGCCAGTGTGCTTGAGCATTGAGGGGCTGCGAATTGATGCGCCTCTCCCGGTGCAGGAGTGCCATGACAGAAGCAGCAGCATGGTGGAGAGGGCGAGGACGCAGGACGCTGCAGGAGAGATGGATGAGGTGACAGTGGTGAATTGTGATTCTGTGAGGACTCAGGGAGGCTGCATGAGAGATGAGTGAAATGAGGGAAACGCGAGAGACGCGTGCAATAATTGCGTGTTGCAGTCTTGCGGAAATGCATGACGCAGGGCGAATGCAGGCACATCCAGGCACGTTGCCGCATTGGGAATGGCCGGTGACATTAGGTGTCTTGGCATTGTTTACGCGATTCTGCGGTCAAACAGTCGACGCCTCACACTGCAGGTTGCAGGTTGCAGGCACTGAGCAAAGGGGCCACGGTGACTCTACGAGTACAGCAGTGGGAACCAGCACACCACGCCCACAAGTCACTCTCGCCTCATCAAACTCGGCCCAACCGCCCCAGCTGCCAGGCCCCAGGGTTTAGACTCTAGCACCCAGACAGGACTTGTGGCTCTACCGCTGTCATCGCCCACCTGGCCGCCCGACCGGCGACGGTCCCCTCCCGCCCGTCAAATCTGTCACCCATCGCAACGTCCTGCTGCTTGGACATTTTTCTGACCGCTGCGTCCAAAACAACGAGAACACCGCGCGATACCTCACTCTCTACGAATACTCTGCTCATACAATATCTCTCGTTCCATGGCTCTGCCCATCCTTCCATCCGACCGTGTTGCCGCTCTTGCTATCTCAACAGCTGCCACCCATGCCGCTCACCGACACAATGTCTGAGCCCTTGTCCTCCCTGTCGCCTGCCAAGCAGAACTCCAGATCCTCGCCTACCAAGCTTGACTTTCCTGAGAAACCTCCCTCGTCCTGTTCACCAGAGTCTCTGAAATCTCCTCTGGCTATGTCGCCCATGGCTGTCGCGCAGCCTTCCTTCACCGACTCCGCGAACCCCTTGGAATTGACCTCCGACCTTTCGCGCTCTCCTCCCGGCCTGTCCAGCCAGCAATCCAGTCCGAGAAAGGCCTTCTCTCCCATCAAGTATCGTCTACAAGATGAACCAAGAGTACAAAGCTCCCCTCCTGACTCCCCTGCTGAGCCCACAGTGCGGTTCAACGAGGGTCTGACCCAGGCCATCGACACAATGCAAAAGGAGGCATACACTGACAGTTTCGATCGGTCTGTCGTTCATCACACGCTGGACAATGGCATCAGCGCGTCGCCCGATGGTGATGACGCCCTCGCCAAAGACGCCTTCGACGACTTGACGCTCACTCTCAGTCTTGACGACAAGACCATGCACGATGAGACAGTGGGCGATCTCAGCACCATCTCGGCCATCCATACCGACATGGCCCGGTTCAGCAATCTGAGGGACTCCCCGTCCAAAGCGCCGCGGGAATCGTGGTCACCGTCAAAGCAACCGAGGAACTCTATCATCACCAACACGCCGGGGACTGCCCAGCGCCCGTTACGCTTACTATCGAACTCCAGACGCAGCACCTCGTCCAACGAAGAGGAGGAGGCTACTCCCCGAAGACCACGTGAGGATTCGACCGATCTACTGAACTTTACTGGGCAATCCAACATCATCATTCCACCTCCGAATTCCGCACCGCGAAGCATGAGGCGGAGTCCATCAGGCAGAGGAGGGTTTCCGATCAAGGTCAACCCGAGCTCAGTACATCGGTCACAGGCTTCGGTAGATCGCGAAAGAGCCTCTGGCCGGTCTCCCCAGAAACAACATCAGGCCCTATTTGGAGACAGGACTGTCCCAGCCACACCTGCCGGTCACCGACACAGCATGTACGGAGCCCCAACGGGCTTGGGGATGGATCTGCTGGACATTGATTTGGAACCCATGGCTACTCCAAGATCGATTCCTACCATCACGCCGCGGGAACTGGAAACTCTTCGATCGGAATTGCAATCACGGATTTCAGGCCTGGAAGCTACCCTCTCAGGAAAGGAGGCCGAAGTGATGGCGTTGAAGCGCGCCATCACGGACGCAGAAGTTCGCGTGGGCAAGACGAGCGAAGAGCTCCGCAACGAACGGGCGAATCGCGAAGACTCGGAACATGCAAAAGAGGAGTTAGAGCGCCGAAGTCGAGAAATGGAGGAGGTTCTCCGAGAAGTGAAGCAGAATGTTTTTCTCGAGGAGCGGGAAAAGGAAAAGCTGCGCCGGCAAGCTGAAGAAGCTGAGCACAAGGTGGAAGATCATGAAGTTCGGATCCTCGAGCTGCAGGCCTCTCTTGACACACTACGATCGGATCGTGTCAGATCAACGCCGAGTCCGGACAAAACCAATGGCCCAGCCACCCCCGGCGTGTGCGCAGACATTGATTTTGCGGTCAAGGACGCCACCGAAAAGGTCGCCCGGGAATTGCACGCGCTGTACAAGAGCAAGCATGAGCGCAAGGTGTCGGATCTGAAGGTCAGCTACGAAAAACGGTGGATCAAGCAAGTGGAACAGCTCCGATCTGAGCTCAAGGCGTCTCAGGACGAGGTGATGAAGCTCCAGACCGAGAAGGAAGCGACCATGAGCGGGCTGATTCCCGGCCAAAGCGAAGCTATGTCTAGGATGGAAGGCCAGATTGAAGAATTACGCCGGTGGAACGAGGAAACCACCGCGGACAAGAAGATGGTCGAGGCCGAAGCGGCGGGACTTCGCAGCCAGGTTGACTCGCTGACGAACGAGTGCGACAATCTGCGCAAAGAGGTTGAGCAAGAACGGGTGGAAAAGGGGGAGCTGGTGGCCCAGGTGGACCTCTTCCTCACCATGAGCGCTCAACAAGAGGAGAATCGAGCTGCGCAGCGACCACAACAACCTGTGAGTCCCCCGCGAAGCGAAGATGGCAATGGACGACCAAACTCAGCATCGGCCATCGCAAGCCCGAACAAATTTCGGACCAGCGTGAACGGGCACGGGGTTTCGGGGATTCCAGGGCGCCCTCGACCGATGAGCATGCTGCAGAAACCGACAGCGGGCAAATATTCTGGAATTCCAGCCCCTGGATCGGCTCTGAAGGCGCCATCGAGCAAAGCAGCCGGCTACGGAGGTCGGAGCGGGGGGATCATGGAGGGTATCACCCGCATGGGGGCAGGGGGACGATGAGAGACTGATCGTGGTGTATCACCATAAGGCCCCCTGGCTGAAGCGGCGGTGGACACCGGCGATTTTGGATATGACTCGCATGACTGACTCCTTGTACGACACTGATGAAAAAGAGCACATTGGGAGCACACAGAGCGTGGGCGTTGTTTTCGTTTTCAAGATGCACACAGTCTGAGCATCGATGTTGACAGGCGTGGATGGAGAGCGTATAGAGGGAAGATGCGGACTGTTGAAGGCGAGACCAAGGATGAGGAATGTACGGAGTACTAGAGAAGACTCAGAGCAGTCTGGTGGTAGTGAGCCTGATACGCAAGTGACAAAAGACTTCTCTCTTCCTGATCTGATGGCATCTGTGACTGTTCGCCTCCTTTGGTGGTGTTTTGGAGCTTCATCTGCGCCATTCGGTGTGATGTGAAACGTCCATCTCACTCACCATCCATCACCACTTCATCCACCATCCATCTCCCACCTCCCTCCCACCTCCTACCTCCTACCTCTCGCTAACGACTCTCTCTCTCTCATCAGACCCAAATCAGCTCGGCTACCGACGACATGCCCTCGCAGGACGCCACCACCAGGACCATCATGGGCGACGCAGGCAGCGGCTCTAGGTCCCACGACAACCTCGAAGCCTGGTGCGGCGTGTAGACCGCTTTCACCTCCCAAGCACCGCCGCCTGGATTGCTGGGAGAGGCGTGAACAACTCCTGCGAGGCTACCTTCGAGGAAGACCTCAATGGTCGAGGAGATGGCATCTGTTTCGTCGCTGGACGAAGAAGAGATCAAACCCGACACCAAGACGACAGTCTTTCCTTCCTCTGTACGTTTCTGCGCGGACGCCTGAAGGCTAAACTGTCCTGCACTTGAATTTCTCCCGCTCCTGCTGTCGTCTCCTGGTCCTTGTGGCTTCCGAGACACGAGGTCTGTCGTCAGGACAGGCGTCAGGGGTGGGGAAACACGACGTCGCGATGCCTTCTCGAACGCATAGGCGTACCTCAACAGCGCGTCATCCTCATACGCCTTGCCCGCGAACGTTAAGTTGACGGGCATCTTGATATCCTCACGCAAACCCATGGACACACTGACGGTAGGCACTCCAAGGTGTCGAATGGCGCGATTGCCGTTCGAGTACTTGACCCCGTTCTGCAGCGCGTGGCGAGCGGATTCGACCTCGAATTCCAGGTCTGCCTTGCCCACATCCCCGGCGGCCGGGAAGACGACGCAGGCAAAGTCGTTGGCGTCGAGCCAGTCTTCGAGATCGCGCCGACGTTGCGCCTCGAGCGCGTGCAGCGCCTCCTTCATCCCTGGCAGGTCGTACAGGTGGGTGTCCTTGTACTGTTGCGCCAGCGCCGGCAGGCCCGCATAGTCGATCAAGTTCTTGTGCTCGACGAAGATGTCCGGGATGTATCCCTGAGGCTTAGGGAAGAGGAAAGCCGAGTTCTCGACCTTGGTGAGGTCGGCGATTCGGGCGTCCTTGTTGGCGATGAGGAATTCGTCCCATGCCTTTGCGACCAGGGCACCGCGCTCGAAGTTGTTCCACCACTCTGGTGCCCCGGAGACGTTGTTCGCCTCGTTGGATATGCGGTCGTCCTCATAATTCGTCACGAGGGGGAAGTCGGTTGCGACGACTGCGGCTCCTAGGTCCTCGAGGATTCGGCGGGCCTGGTTCCACAAGTCAATCGTCGCGGGATGAACGACGGTGGGCTTTGCAGCAGGATGTGAGTCCTTCTCGCCAAGGTACATTTTCGGCACCGCGATGCGTTTTCCAGCCAGCGAGGCTGAGGCTCCGGCTCCGGTATCCTCATCCAGCAGCTTCTTGTACTGGATCTTTGGGCCCAGCGGCAGTTTCAGATGCGGCTGGTCTCTCCAAAAGTCGCCCGCGGTGACGGGATCGGGCTCGGCAATGACATCCATGATCTCCAGCATGTCTGCCACAGAACGCGCATACGGGACAGGGTCATCGCAGGTAACATACAGCGGCCAAAGACCGCGACACGAAATGATACCTCTCGACGGGGTATACGCGACCAGCGCGTTGTTCGAGGCCGCCGACCTGCCCGATGAGACGGTCTCAGAGCCCATCCCGAAGACCGCAAAGCTGGCTGCTGTCGCTGTGGCGGCGCCGTTCGATGATCCCGATGAGAAGGCCGCCGTCAGGTATTCCCTGTTGTACGGACTTTCTGCACGGCCGTAGAGCCCGCGCTGCATCCCGCCCGCCGCCATAGGAGGCATGTTCGTCTTGCCGATCAACACGGCCCCGGCTTCACGCAGACGCGACGCAACGTACGAGTCTTCGCTTGACATCAGCCCCTCGAGCGCGGGGGACCCGTTAGTCACACTCAGCCCGGCGTACTTGTAGCTGTCCTTGAGGGTATATGGTATACCCTCGAGCGGACGTCGGGGGAGGAGACCCGATGCTCGACGCTCGTCAGAGGCGCGCGCCTCGTCCAGCACCCGTGGATTGAAGACGGTGAATGCATTCAGGCCGTCGCGGATATCATATGTTGCGATGCGGAGCAGGTACTTGACTACGAGCTCGACGCTGGTCACCAACCCTGCGTCCAGGGCTTTTCGATGGTCGTCGATGCTGGACTCGACGACGTTAAAGCTGCCCGGTACGAATCCGCCGGGACCAGGCTGGTTGGTCACAAGTCAGCGCAAGCCGGAGAGCGATGCGGTCTCATATCAAGGAGTGTGTTCGCACCTGGGAAGCCATGGTTGTTCCTCTTCCTTTACGTCTTTTCTCCACTCGATCAAGATACGCTTAAGGAGAAGCAAGACAATCCACAGAGACCGTCGAAGTTCTTATACATCATCTATAGACACCACTATACCGCTACATGATTGTTCATCTATCGATGATGAGGTGCACCTTCTAGCATCGATCGCAAACACGAGACATTGGGTGCCTTCGCAGCCAATCCGCGCGCATTGCGCCCTGATCCGCCTGGGCAGTTGCAGATCCATTGAATCATTGCTCCGACGGGCGAAAAGAACCGAAGAATCAGCAAGGAACCAGGTTGCGGAGGGCTTCTCCGTTGAGAGCCTCCGGCCTGGAGAGAAGGTAACAAGTAACAAGACCAAGAGACTCATGGTCGATGGAGGGGGAGTTATTAATAAAGCGCAGGATCGCTGTCCGTGTTTGAAGGACCCTTGTCGCTGGGATCCGATCTCACCATCTGGCCACGCGAAGGGTCGATAGTGCGACGAATTGGCCGTCACATCAAACGCTCCACGGTCCCTCCCTCAACCCCTTCATACACCAAAACTCGCCCATCCGCAATCTCAATTCCTTCCAAACCGCCCTTGCTCGCCATAGCGTCATTTTTCTCTGCCTCCTCGACGTTCAGTCTAATTGCAGGGCTATCCTCCTGCCTGTCAAAATCGCCTGCCCCCACGACTCGCGACCTGGAGATCTGATCCGAGGCTCTTCATACTCGTGCGGCTTGCTGGACACTACAGCGCCATCATTTCTTCCCCCTATGGCTGGGAGCCACGGCGGTAAGACAGATCCTTTCTCTCTCGTTCTCTATGCGTGTGTATGTCTCGCCGTTCCATGGTCAAACCCGTCACTTGATCCTTTGTGCGTTCCTCTCATCCCCCTTCTCTCCCTCGGCTCAGAAAATGCCACCAGGTAAGATGATGGCTGGCCTCATGGACCATGGTATGAGACGCGCCACAATTCATCCCACCACCCAAAAGCTAACCTAGCCTCACCTCACCTCCTGTTCCAGCGCCTCACCAATGACCCAGACACCCCGCGATAGGGTTTCTCTCGTTTCCCTGGATACAGGACTCAAGCCTCATGACTATGTACCCAGGGTACGCAGGGGCTTGAGTCTGGAGGATCGGAAGGTCGAGACGAGGGATATCGGCCTCCTCACATGTCATCATCCCTCGACAAGCCGACACCTCTAGTCCTCGGAAGCAAGACAAGGGTTGTTGGGTGAAGCCTGGAATAGTAACTCCCTCTCTCCCTCTTTTACAGGGAGCAAGTATAAATGCCTCAAGGTACCGCTACACCCCTCCGTCGCCGCCTCCCCTTCCTCTCCTCCAGCTCGTTGACCGACGCTCGAGAGGCACCAGCTGACGTTCATTCCAATCGTTCCCTTTCCCTCCTTCCAGCACATCACGCACACACTCTCTCTTTGACTTTCCATCCTTCCCGCTCGTTGAATTCATTCATTTTCGTCGTCATCAATTCCGCTCGTTCCTGGAGAACTCGATGTCAACAATCCGCAACTCCATCCGACATTGACTACAGTCATACAACCAAGCCACGCTCATTACGATTCACGCTGTTCAGAACACGCAAAACGGGCAGATCGACCACGAAAAGTACACTGGTGACTGCCCATCGTGACCAAGAATAGATTGTCAAACCCAACGGAGTGTGTCGTCAATCAAGCATCCACCCCCCCTCCTCATCACCGCTTCAGAAAAATGCAACCGCAGTCCCTCTCCCTCTCCCTCCTCTCCGTCTCGGTCATCACCTTCCTCATCAGCCTCGGTTCCGCCTACCCGATGAGCCTCGATCCGCAACACCAACAGGCAGGAGGCCAAACGCACGGCCGCGACATCGAAGACCATGTCCCGAGCCACCTCTGGCCCGGACGGAGTTGGGACTCGCAGCATGGCCGGCGCGATGTGTCGGAGGTGATGCAGGAGGCCATCATCATCTCATCGATCTCATCGGGAAATTCGGCTGTCGAAGACCACGATCTTGATCTTGATCTTGACCTGGATGACGATGTTGATGATGATGTCGATTTCCCCTTCGATCAGGATCTAGATTTGAAATTGGATTTGAATCTAGATCTAGGTTCATGTCCCGACGCTCGGATCGTATTCACAGAAACCGCCAACGACGGAGACGCATCATTCTTCGAGTCGCGCGAGACGGCGCCGACATTCAGACGCGTCGAGGCGGTGGACGTCGATTTGATCGCCGACTTCATCTGTACGTTTTTTTATTTCTCTAGCCGTCCCTCCCCTTCTCTCGCCGTTACATATCCATCCTTGAGACAAATTAACTGACTACTGGATAGGCCACCAACTCGCAGTCAAATGCCAGGCGTCTATGGAAGCCATCGAGGCATGCCACGCGGGCGCCGAGGCAGCGAAAGGGAAAACGGGACAAGATGCGGCGGATGCGTTCAACGCCGTGCTGTTGCGCTATTGAGCGCGAACAACACTTACCTTCCGAAAGGCTCGGTTCGGCCTCCAGACTCCCTATGCGCTTTGCTCTCAGGGGGGATGGATGACTGTTTTGGTGTTTCTTTTTGTGTGTCACATTGTATATCATTCTACCCCCACAAGTGTGTGTGTATATTATCCCAAGCCTTAACGTTTTTGATGATGATGAGGTTCCGATTGATGGGTTTGGAAAGACGGAAAGATGAAACACTAGTTAGAGAAGAAAAGAGATAGAAGAAAAAGAGAAAGTATCCCAGTCTGAAGCCCCCAGATATTTGATCCATTTCTCATGTTTTGGTTCTTCATACTCGTACTCTACTGTTGAAGCACGGAGGACCTTTGAAGGAATAGAATGGCTTCTTCGTCATGCCTTCCTTTCCTCTTTCGTCGCTTGGGAAGTTGGACCCCCGCCGGCCCCCCTTTCCGACCTGGTTGGGTTGGCTCGGTCATGGACCCATCCATGGTCCGACAGAACGAACACGCGCTTTAAATCCAATCCATTCGATTCGATCTCACTTGACCCATCTCATGTCAAATCATACCAAACTCGCCTTCCTATCCCTTCGCGGCTCAGCAGCGGCCTTCAAGACGCGATCGACCATCTCCTCGCTGTAGCCGAGATAGTTGGCCGGGTCGCAGAGGCGGGCGAGGTCGTCGCGGCTGAGGCCGGAGTCGCGCGTGATTTCGGGGTTTTCGCAGAGGAAGTCTAGTAATGGTCGCGGCTCTGTAGAAGAAGGAGATGTCGAAGAAGGCTGGTTGTGAGCGTCTGATACTCCTACTTCTCCGGTGCTGCCCTGCTCGGCGGCGCGTCGACACAGGTCGTAGACGAGATCGTGAGCGCGCTGACGGCCCAGCGACGGGGCGAGACCCATCATGACGGCCTCGGAGACGATGGCGCCGCGCGAGATGTCGAGGTTGCGACGCATAGCGTCCTCGTGGACCTCGAGCCCGGCGAGGAGCGAGGCCGTGTGGCGAATGGTGGCGTGCGTCAGGGTAGCCAGCTGCGGGAGGACGATCCATTCGATCTCCCATGGCCCCGTGGCGCGCTCGTGGTCTTCGACCATGGCCTCGAATAGCGAGGTGCTCAGCTGGCGCACCGTGGCGGCCATGGCGGAGATGTAGACGCACGAGACCGGGTTGCGCTTCTGCGGCATGGTGCTGCTGGAGCCCCGGTGAGGCACGAAGGGCTCCGACACCTCGCCCACCTCGGTCTGCATGAGCAGCTTGACGTCGAGGGCGAACTTTGCGCACGTCGAGGTCAGCATGGCGCAGAGCGACCCGAACTCGGCGATGCGGTCGCGCTCCGTGTGCCACGCGATCTCGGGGACCTTGAGGTTGAGGTCCTTGGCCAGTTCGCGCTGGCACTCCAGGCCCAGGTTTGGGTGCTCCGGCGTGGGCGGCAGCGTGGCCAGCGTGCCCGCGGCCCCGGAGAACTCGAGCACGGTCAGTCGGGTCTCGACGTCCTTGAGGCGCTCGCGGTGGCGCAGGAACGTCGCGAGCAGCCGCGCCATCTTGAACCCGAACGACATGGGCACGGCCTGTTGCAGGTTCGACCGCGCCGCCATGGGCGTGGCCTTGTGCTTTTCCGCCAGCCCGCGCAGCGACGAGATGATCTCCTCCAGCCCCGTCTCCAGCAGACTGAGCGTGTCCCACAGCTGGATCACGGTCGCCGTGTCGGTCACGTCCTGCGTCGTGGCGCCCCAGTGCGCCCACTCGCCCAGCCCGGCTTCCACCCCGTTGACATGCTTGACGAGCTGCTTGACCACGCCCAGCACGGGGTACCCGATCAACTCGGTCTGCTGCCGGAGGTCCTCGAAGTCGATGTTGCCGATGTCCAGACAGAACCTGATGATCTCGTCGGCCGCCTTTTGCGGGATGATCCCCAGCCGGGCTTGCGCTTTGGCCAGTGCCCCTTCGAAGGCCAGGTAGCACTGCGTCCTGGTTTTATCGGACCAGATCGCAGCGGACTCACAGGTGGAGAAGATGTTGCCGAAGATGAGCGAGTCTTGGACAGATGTCATTGTGGAGTAGTATAGAGGGAGAAGGGAGTATATGGATATAGAATATCGGTATGGAAATGTTGAATTGTTTCTTTCTCGGCTTGACTATATTAGGCCACCAGCCCTGGGCCGCACAAAGACCCCAATCTTCCAAAGAGAGTGTGTATACAGTCAGAGACTTGGTCGCGTGAGACAACTTGCAAGTCGAGTCGAGTCGAGTCGTGTGTCTTCGCAGGCGGTGAGCGATCGAGGATGAGATGATGATGTCATTTAAAATGACCGGCCGGAATGGTTGATATCTGTCATTAGAAATGCACCTAGAATAATACGTAGGCTCCTTGCGAGGCGGAGCGGCGTATAGAAATGGTGAATTACATAAGTCAAGAAGAGACTCGGCCCGGAAATATCCAATTCCTCCGAGCGCTCGTGCGGGGTCAATCCGATAACCGACCACGACGCAGTTTGAGGCCCTCAGTCTCAATCCACCTTCCATTGTCCTGTATCGTGGTTCGCCTTATATGTGATGTGGGACCAGGGTGACAAGGTACTTACTTGTTCTCTAACTTCCCCCGTCTTTTCCTTCTTCCTTTCCAGCTTCAGCTTTCTTTTTAGATGAGACTGCCCGTCGCTTTTCTGCTACCCCACACAGCAAACTCCCTACGGGCTTCCATCGCTTCTTCCGTCTTTACACCCTCAAGAAGAAGCTCTCTTTCCTTTTCTCTCCTCCCCCGACACCAATCTTGGCGGCAGCACAGCTCCGGCCTCCTTCACAACATCAACATGTCCAGCTCAACTCGCTCGTCCAAGAGACAGAAGACAACTACGGAGACCGAGACCGCGGCAGAGGCCAACGGCTCGTCATCCCAGGCCACCAATGAGGACTACCGCCTGATATACTGGCCCACCCTCCCCGGCCGAGGCGAACACATCCGCCTCGCCTTCGAAGCAACCGGCACCCCCTACACAGACGTATCAAACAGCAGCAAAGACGGAATCAAGACGGTGCTCGCCCAGATAAGCGACACCAACACAGGAGACACGCACAACCCACCACCGCTAGCCCCACCCATCCTCCAACACGGCCCCGACATCACCCTCTCCCAAACACCAAACATCCTCGCCTACCTGGGCCCCAAACTCGGCCTCGTGCCCGACACTGATCCCACGGGAGCCGACCCAGCAGGCCAATACCGCGTGAGCGCCCTCGCCCTGACAGCGCTAGACGGGCTCTCCAACGAAGCGCACGACACGCACCACCCAATCGCCACAGCGGCGTACTACGAAGACCAAAAGCCCGAGGCCCTGAAAAAAGCCGCCGACTACCGCGCCGTGCGTCTGCCCAAGTTTCTGGGCTACTTCGAGCGCGTGCTCAAGGGGCCGGCGTCGCAGGGAGGAGAGTACCTGTACGGTGGGAAGTTGACGTATGCGGACTTGGTGCTCTTTCAGACGTTGGATGGTGTGATTTTTGCGTTTCCAAAGTGTCTGGCGCGGATGAGGGACTCGGGTGACTATGATATGGTCTTTGCTCTGTATGAGCGTGTCAAGGGTCTGGATAGGATCAAGGCTTATCTTGCCAGTGAGAGGCGTATGAAGTACGACTTGGGCATTTATCGCCATTATCCCGAATTGGACGACCAAGAGTGAGAGGGTAGAATGGTAGACATCTTCAACTCGGGACAGAAAAAACACAAAGTTCCATTCGACTCATGCCTCGAAGACAATTCGGATTGGATATGATTACATTGATTCTTCGCGTCGAGCTATGTTCCTGTTCGAGAGTCAAAGTGGTAGCGAATTGCTGTCTCAAACTGCCACTGGACGATCTGAACATAGCTCTGCTATCCCTATGCGAGCGCCTTCTGTTTGTGATGCCATCCCAGTCTCCATTCTGATCATCTCAAAGCTCGTCTCCTTCAGCCCAAGTCACCCGCTGGATCAAAATCTCAGATGCATACTCTCGTACCACACTCCCGCCGTAGCAATCTCATGCTTCTCCCGCTCTTCATCTCTAGCGTAGTGCATTGCTCGGATATTCTACATCTTCAAAATCAGGGGTGGTCAGCTCGCGCGAGACAGATGACTTCGTCAGACGGTAAAACCAGCCTTCTCCAGCCTTTCCGCAGCTGTCATCATCTCCGAGAACTTTGGATTTCTTCTTCTTTCCGATGCCAGTGGTAAATCGATTGACGATCTTTCCGAATTTCCTTCCCAAAGATGAAGACGATAGAGACAGGCTTCCGAATCTACTCTTGCCATCAGATCGCCGAGAAGAAGACTTGTCTTCGTCCTTCACTTCCTTTTCCTTCTCGTGGGATTCCTCTGGCGTGCTCAAGCTTCGATGCACAGCTGATGCTAGACCTGGATTGTCATCACCGACGTTGCTGGAATTGACCTCGGAGATCTTGCTGAGTGCGGCAATGGATGGCCAAGCATGGGAAACCCCTTGATCAGCACTGCGTCGTCGGGCGACCTGATGCATCCATCGTTTTCGGAGTTCCAGAGGCACTCGATGGGCATCCAGATCCAAGATGGAGCTGTGAACAGCCAGGCGGACTCCTCGGCGAGACAGCTTTCGCGTGAGATCATCTTTCTCATTCCGCTCCTTCTTCTCACTCGTGGCCCTAACTGGGATCACATCCGGAACATCGAGAGTGTCGACACCTGTCGCGGCGGACAAATTTCGACCATGTGGACCGGGCTCGAACACAGGGGTATCGCTGGTGCCTGCCGAAGACGTTGATGAGCTATGGTCGTGAGACTTGCTTGCGTAGTCCTGGAGGTCTTTCCAGGCATTTCTGGTTGCATGGACGCTGAGGAGGATGGCATAGTCTTCGTTCAGAATATGAGGGTTTCTTTCCGCCAGGAAGTGTCCAGATGGGCTGCAGGGAGTCAGTTTCACGGTTGCCACACACACGCGCTTCTGGGGGCCTGCCTTACTTGTTTGTGCCGTAGTCTTTGCCATGGTGGAGCACAGTGCGCATCACAATCAACGACGTCTTGTTGGCTTCGAGATGTTTCTGCAGTTTGCGCACGTATCTCTTCTTGTGCATCCAGCCCATTGTGCTGGTGTTGGGTCCATCAGCCTTGCGCATCTCCTCACAGCAGTCCGCAACATCCTCAAAGATGCCTGCCATATGAGACTGGAGCTCGGCAAGATCTTCGCGAAAGACCGGGGTGTAGTGTGCTGAGTTTGAAGTCACATCGTGGTCAAGGATTTCGATCTCGGTGGAAAGGAGGCGAAGTTCGCTAGCGATGCTGGCAATGTCGGCGGAAGTGCTCTCGTGGCCGCAGTCGCTTCGCAATGTCTCGAGATTTCTGGCAAGATCCGCTGCTTGGAGGGCAAGCCTCTTCAGCTCGGTCAGATCTTCATCGTAGGACGGAGGCGGGTCCAGTTTGTCAGGTGCGCGCGATGGCTGTTTGTTGTTGTTCTCAGCCATGACTGTCAACGGCTGCAAGACGGGGAGAACGCGAACTGAGGATGCGCGACGAGGGGAAAGGATGACGCCGAGAGATAGAGAGGTGGACAGGGTGAGAGGCAGAGAGGCAGAGAGGCAGAGAGGCAGAGAGGCAGAGAGGCAGAGAGGCAGAGAGGCAGAGAGGCAGAGAGGCAGAGAGGCAGAGAGGCAGAGAGG